>PVJD01001882.1:163064-232797 GCA_004026545.1 Mormoops blainvillei | reverse complement strand
TGGGGCTTCCGAGGGCCCTGCAGCCTGGTGCACGGGGTCAGATCCTGCATCCCCTCTCGGCCCGCAGCCTGCCTGCCTGCCTGCCTGCCGCCCACCGCAGGGGCCGCCTCGGCGGAGCCAGCCTCGCCCCGCCCGCGCGGTGGTCGCGAGGCCAGCGGGGCATCTAATGGGCTGCCCGGCCCAGTTCCGGGGAGTGGTCCCCGGCCGCGCTAATGTGCGGTCGCCCCGCCCGCCGGCAGCTGGTGCCCCCGCGTCGACCCCGGGCGACGATCGATACGCATCAGGCGGCGGGCGGCCGGGAGCGCCCCCTCCCCCGGGCGCCTCTGACGGTTGTTCCGGGGCCTCCCGCGCTGAGGGTGGGGGCCGGCTGGATGCGGAAGGGGGCGCCCCGCCGGGGACCTCCGGTCCCGCGCCCGTCCGGCTCCTCTCCGCCTCTCCACGCTCGCCCCTGGCTCGCTTCAATCTCTCTCCGCGCCTCTTCTGGCTCCAGTTCCCCTCCCTCCCATCTCTCGGTGGTCAGAGTCTAGGTCTCTGTCTCTTTCTGTCCGGATCTTAAGGCGGACGATCATACGCCCCAGGTCGGAGGCTGCGGACCCAGGCAGTGACCTTGCAGCTTCCTCCAGCCCCCAGACTCCTCTTTTCTGTCCTTCCAGCCCCTAGGAGCCTGGGAGTCCCAGGTGACTCCTTTGGGGACAAGGCCAAGGTCAAGGGGACCAGCGTGGTGAGAATGAGGCATTTGGGTGCAAAACGAAAGGAGTGCAACTGCCAAACCCTCAGAAATCAAGATAAATACTACTTTAATGCAATATTTTAAAAAACCAAACTTAAAACATTCTGCGGTGAGCAAAACATCAGCATTTTAAAGTCAAGATCAGTAACTGCCTAGCTGAGCCACACTAGAGCCTGTGGCAAAGGAAGAATCGGAACAGCGACCCTGTTTTATTTAAAATGTTGATATCTTCTCCACCGTGGACTGTTTACCACAGTTTTAAAGGACACTGGTACAGAGAGAGGGCAGCAGGATTGTGGGCAATATTCCCCACCCAGGACAATGATTAATGAGAAAGCACCAAATGCAAACATCTTAATTATCTTTTTTAAAAACAGCTTAATTGGGATATAATTTACGTACCATCCAATCCATCCATTTAAAGTGTCCAATACAACGGTTTTTAGTATATTTAGAGTTGCGGAGCCATCACCACAATCAATTTCGGCATATTTTCATCACCCCTGAAAGAACCCCTGTGCCCACTAAGAGCAGCTCTCCATGCCCCTCAATTTCCCCAGCCCTCGGCAGCCGTGAGCCTCCTTATCTCTGTGGATTTGCCTACAGTGGATATTTCATATGCATGGATCCATACAGTGCACGGTCTCTCGTGCGCACCTCCTTCCCTTAAGTAGAATATTTTCAAGGTTCAATGCTTGTCGTAGCGTGTATGAGAATTTTATTCCTTTACACTGCCTCATAATATTCCGTGGTATGGGCATGCAGTATTTTACTTATCCATTTATCAGTTGATGGAGATTTGGGTTGCTTCTACGTTTTGGCTATAACGAGTAATGCTTTTTATAAACATTCATGTACAAGTTTCTGTGTGGACATATGTTTTCATTTCTCTCGGGCATCCGTCTGGGGTAGAATTTGCCCATGGGTCATACGATAACTCCACGTTTAACCTTTTGAGGAATTGCCAGACTATTCTCCAAAGGGGCTGTTAAAATCCCACCAGCAATGTGTGAAGGCTCCACTTTCTTCACATCTTCACCCGCACTTGCTATTGTCTGTCTTTTCGATGAAAGCTTTCCTGGTGTTTTGATTTGCGTTTTCCTAATGGCGAATGAGGTTGAACATTTTTTTCCACAATGTGTAGACAATGTCGAACATGTTTTTTTGGGGACATTTCTATACCTTCTCTGGAGAAATGTCTGTTCAAACCCTTTGCCCAGTTTTCAAATATCTTTTTCTTTTTTTTTTCACAGCCCATTTTTCAAATATCTGATCTTTTACATAAATGGCATCAGACCACATAATATATTGTTCTGACTTGCTTCTCTACACTTGACAGTACACTTTGGAGATCTTTCCCTGATCTTTATAGATCTACCCAACTATTTTTATTATTTTTTAAAGATTTTATTTATTTATTTTTAGAGGAAGGGGAAGGGAGAAAGAGAGGGAGAGAAACATCAATGTGTGGTTGCTTCTTGCGCACCCCGAGCTGGGCACCTGACCTGCAACCCAGGCATGTGCCCTGACTGGGAATCGAACTGGCAACCCTTTGGTTCACAGGCCCGTGCTCAATCCACTGAACCACACCAACCAGGGCTATTTTTCTATTTTTAAGTAACCATTCAAGGTTTCATAGTGTGGCTGTGATCTGAGGATTTATCCAATCTCTGATTGAAGGATTTCTGTTTTCTCTTATGAAACAAGGTAATAAACATCCATACACATATCTTTGTATATTCAAGTGAGTCTTTTAGGAAAAGAAAGCACTAGAAGTGAAATTGATGGGTCAGAATTTTTTAATTTCAATAGATATTAACAAATTGTTCCATAATCATTTAACTCATGTATACCTTTACCAGCCTTGCAGCAGAGTGCCTGTTTAATTGCATCTTGACCAACCCTTGATATTATCCCCTGGCCGGGTTGCACAGTTGGTTAGAGCATTGTCCCAATACACCAAGGTTTTGATTCCCGGGTTTGATTCCCAGTCAGGGCACCTACAAGTAGTGACCAATATAGGCATAAATGAGTGGAGCAACAAATCAATGTTTCTCTCTCTCTCCTTCCCCTTCTCTCTGAAATCAATCAATGAAAAAAAAACACTTGATATTATCAACCTCCTTAATTTTTGTCAGATTGTCAGGCAAAAAAAAAAAAGAAAAATCTGTTGTTTACATTTTTATTGGCCTGATTACTGAGTGTGAACTTAAAAAATATGATAATTGGCCATTTTCCTTTCATCTTTTGTGAAATGTCCATTTGTCCATTTTTCCAATGGACTGTGCTTATGTATTCTGGATGTGACTCATTTTTTTCCCAGCCTGTTTTTGGCCTTTTGCCACAGAGAAATGTTAAATTTTGATGTTGTAAAAAAAGTGCAACCCTCCCCCTTTTTGGCTCCAGGGTTTTGTGTCTGGTTTCTCCTAACCCGAGTTTGTGAAAATATCTTCCTCTAATATTTTCATATTAGAAATAAAAAGATGGAGAAATATATCTTGGATATGATGATAATACCGAAATAAAATAAATGCTTGTTTAATTAATAAATCTAATGCAGCCTCAATGAAGTTCTCCATATAAATTTTTATCAAACATGATCATCTACTTATGGAGTTCATATAAAAAAGAAAAGTCAAAAGAGTATTGAAAATTTTTCTTCAATAGGCGAATAGCCCCAACAGTTGGCAAAACATACTATAGAGTCATAGTAATTAAAACGGGGTAGTACTGGAATGAGATTTGATAGATCAATCAATGAAAAGGAACAGGTCCATTTTTATATGAAAGTGTAGTTTATGATAAAGGTGACATTTCAGATAAACAGAATTCAATAAACGGTCTAGGTTCAAATGGCTATCCATTTGGTGGTGAAAGTTTATACATTTATCCATCAAATATTTATGAATGCCTAATATATGCCGGCACCATGCATGTGGACACTGGGGCGGAGCAGAGAACAAAACAGATAAAAGGATAAAAATCCCTGGCTGTGTGGAGCCGACATTCCGATGGCAGGTGTAGTCAATTAATAAATAGGTAAATTATACGCTGTATTAGAAATGAAGGAGGGGTGGGGGTGGGGAGAGAAATGGCGACTTAAAATAGAAATCTCAGTAAAGACTTCATTCTCAAGATGATATTTCAGCAAAAACGTGAAGCAGAGGAGGGCATGTGCCCTGCGATATCTATAGGAAGGGCCACCTGGGACAAGGGAACAAACGTGGGGCAGGAACACGTTTGCCTGTTTTGTTATATGGACTTAAACTTCCACCGCGAGGGGCTGTGAACAGAGGTGTGACAAAAGCCGATTTAAGCTGGACCACTCTGAAATCTGCGTGGACACAGGTTGTGGCAAAGGCAAGAGTGGACCCTGGAAGACCAGGGAGGAGACAACTGCAGCAATCCGGGCGAGAGGGGTCGGTGGCTTGGACCAGGACGCCACAGGAGAAGAAGGGAGAGGTGGTCGGATTCTGGATGTATTTTGAAGATAGAACAGGTTGAACTTGCTGATAGATTCGAAGGGAGCCGGGGTGGGGAGAGGAGTCAAGGGCGACTTGGTGGGTTTCGAGCTGAGCCTCGGAAGGCTACAGCCGCCATGAACAGAAGCGGGAAGGCTGTGGGTAGAACAGGTTTGTGGGGAAGGTCAGGAGCTGAGCTTTGGACGTTTGGAGTTTGCGATGCCTGTTAGCCATCTAAATGGAGTTGCAGAGTGAGGAGAGAGCTGAGTTTGGCGTAGGGGTCAGTGGAGAGACCTGCCCTGTCCGATCCAGCGGCCTCAAGCCGCGCATGCCTACCGGGCACTTTAAACTGCACCTATCCCAACTGCGACCTGCTCGGAGTGTAAAGGACACTCTAGCTTTCAAATGCTTAGGATGAAAAAAAGTAAAATAGCTCATTAATGATTTTTTTATAGGGATACATTGAAATGATATTTTGGATGTATTCGGATAGCTAAAATACAGTATTTAAATTAATTTCCCTTAAAGAAATGTGGCTACCAAGAGAAATGTGTAATTGCCTAAGAGGCTTGCATGATATTTCTCCTGGACAGTGCCCGCCATCAAGGATGCAGCTGGATGAGGTCACCACGTGGTCGAGAAGAGACCCGAAGGTGAGCCGTGGGCCCTCCAAGGTGAAGAGGGTGAGGCGGAATCGCCAGGACAGAGAGAGAGGGCAGCCAGGGAGGCTGGAGGAAAAGCAGGAGCCCAGGGGCTGTCCAGGCAACCAAGAGAGTGTTGCAGGGCGGAGGGGGGTGTCCAGAGGCAAGCACTGCTGACGGGCTGAGGGAAGGCTGAGAATTAACCACGGAAATTAGCAGTGCGGTCACTGGATGCTGAGAGCATTTCATTCACACAAATTGCTGGAGGTACTACAATGAGCAAAGAGGGCTCGTCCCTGCCTGCCTGGGGTTTCCAAAGTACTGGTGGGGGGAGGGGGACAGGCAACTGGGGGGCGGGGGTGCCCCTGTCACCTGGAGGAAATGCGAAGGAGAACAGTGCGGGAACCAGGAAAGGTCTGGAGGCTGTGTCCTGAAGACCCTGGAGCAATTCTTACCCACAATCTGAAAACCCCATCCCTGGGGTCAAAGCCCCCCACCTTGACCTCCAGCATAGACCCTGGGCTATGATTACATGCTAGAGCTTTCCAGTGGCAGAGAGCCCTCATAGCATTCGTATAAGGGGGCCAGGATTTGAACCTGGGGCCCTCTGGCTTCAAAGCCTGTGTGCTCAATCCCTCTGCTCACTGCGCTAATGTCCATGGGGACATGGGCAGTTACAATAGGCTCTTCCCTTTGATAGCTGGAAGCTCTTGGGCTGCAGAGCCCCCAGTCTTGGCTCTGCAGCCAGCCCCCAGCACTGTGGCACTTACTCATCCAGTTACTTTAGGCGAGTCCCTTCAGCCTTAGTTTGCTCATCTGTATAATGGAACCAATGAAATGGAGCAACAGCACATTAGCAACCAACGACACTCCCTATTAGGGGCGCAGTTAGGCTGAGAGGCTGAAGCCAGGCCACGCGGCTGTAAGTGCTTTGGGAACTGACTCCGGGGGAGGGTGGGCAGAGGGGCCGGCTGCAAGCTCACCTGCAGGGAGCGAGGGCACTGGGGCAGGCACGGCCTCCGAGTCCTCCCTGGCCTATGTCCTCGACAGCTCTGAGCCCTGCTCTGGTGGCCCTGAAGGTCAGGTCCCCCCTCTGGCCCCCGCTGCCCCCTCCTGCCTCCAACTGTCCCCTCAGCTCTGGATAAACAGCACCTCCGCCCGCCTGCCTCCTCAATCCCTCACGCTTCACCAGAATTAAATTCATCATTCATTTTTTATGGTTTATACATGGTGTAATTTATGTTTTCAAATATATTGAGGTCACACTTTAGCAGAAAAAAAGTATTTCACATTGAAATTGAAGGCATGTGTGTTCCATTAACTAGGGATGTTTGGGATAATTTTAAAAGACTAAAAGTAGTAGAAAGTAACATTAAAATAAAATTTGAGAGATGTAATTACCCCTAATCGCACCATAAAATAATCAATACCGCATTCCATTATTTCTGACTTCCCTAGTTATAGCTTTTTTTGTTAAGCTCTTGAATATTGATGAGGTGAAAGGGTCGTGTCTTCTGGCAGAGGTCTGATGGAGGTGGAATTAAGGTGGTGTCCTCTCCGATTATCCCGTGGAGGCCGTCAGCATGGCTCCTTCTCCTCGTGAACCCCCGAGGGGAGCACCGGGCTCCCAGCCCTTCCCACACAGGGCCTGGTGGGGAGGCCAGGGCAGGCTGTGTTTGGTCCTTAGTGGACCACTGATTGTGTGCCGAGCTCTGCACTTCTTGTGGATCCAGCGACTCATTTAACTCTTAAAACAACCCTCTGAGGGAGGTGTTAATGAGACGGCCCACTTTACAGATGGGCACACTGAGGCTCATGGACGCTGAGGCTCAGTGGGACAAAGTAAGTGACCACGAGTGGAGCTGGGATTTGCACTGATGTCAGCGTTTTTACCACGTCCTGTGCCACATCCCAAGAAGTCCAGCCTTTGGCTAGAAGTTGGCTGAGGGGCGGAGATGCCAGCAGAGATGGGGAGGTCAGGGGTGCTGAACCCCCTGGGTGAGGATAACTCAGTGCCAACCTGAAGGACAGTTGCCACTGGCCACAGTGGCCTGGGTTTAGCCAGAAAAACTCTGGTTCCCTTTGGGGACACTTCCGTGCCTTGCCAACGTTTTAGGTAATGGGTTCACTTCTCTGAGCCTTCCTGTTCCCGTCTGCAAATGGGAACAACATCAGAGTGCCCCCACACCAAGCGTGTGGCGGAGGGGAGCTCCTGCGGGGCACGTGAGAGGTGCCAGTCAACGGCAGCTACGGAGGCATCTGCGACACTAATGAAGAGGTCGCGTCTCGTCCCTGGCCTCAGCTTCCCTGCCTCTCAAATTCCCTGGGTGGGGCACTTGAACCGGACCACAAGGCCTTGACCCTCTCTGACATTCTGTGCTCTGGGATCCATGTGCTGAGGTTCTGCCCTGTGGGGGAGAGACTTCTGCCCGTGTAACAGCCCACAGGGGACCCTCTGGGGGTGACCTCACCCAGCCCCCAGCCTCCCACAGGGTCAAGGGTCTGAGGGCTGCTTCGCAGCCCCTTCTTCTCCCACCTTAAGGAACCTACACCCTTTCGAGCTGCAGATAATTCCCTGGGCTCAGGGCTGGGCCTTGCGGAAACCCACCTACCTACTGAGAGCACTGAGGGGGTCCTTCGGGTCCCTGAGTGGGGGTTTGAGGCCTGGACACCCTCATGTCCAGTGTATGTGGATATCCTTAGATCTGCAATTGGGATATTTGCGTACCAGAATCGGGATATCTCTCTACTCAGAATCCAGGTAACTGCTCCAAATCTGGGCACCTCCTAATGCACTATTCACAGTAGCTAAAAGGTGGCAACAACCCAAATGCCCATCTGTGGACAGATGGATAAGCAAAATGTGGTACATCCATACAAAGAAATGTTATTCTGCCCTAAAATGGAACATGCCACACACATGAATGGACCTTAAAAACATGACGCTGCGTGAAAGAAAAGCCAGACACAAAAGGCCAGAGGGCGCAAGATTCCATCGATGTGAGGTGCCAAGAATAGACGGGTTCATTCACACAGAAGTGGAATTGTGGTTCCCAGGGGCTGGGAGTGGTAGGAAATGGGGAGTTAGCATGGAGTGGGCACAGAGCGGGCAAACCCAGAATGGGCACATCCGCGGAGACAGAAGGCAGATTAGTGGTTGCCGGGGCCGGGGTGGGAGGATGGCGAGTGGCCACTTAGTGGGGATGAGGTTTCTTTTTGGGGTGATGGAAAAGTCCTGAAACTCGGTAGCTGAATAATATTGGAAAGGTACTTGTTGCCACGGACTTGTACGCTTTCAGAGGCTAACAATAGTAAATTTTATGTTATGCATGTTGTACCACAGTAAAAAGTGTTTTCGTAAGCCTGGACACCGCAGGGCCCAGCCTGTGCCCCAAGCCCAGCTCATGCCTGAGCGAGGCTGCGGGGCCCAGCCGCCCAGCCCCAGCACATTAGAAGCCCGGGACAACAGGGAGTTGATGAGCAGCTCACTCCCTCTGTCATTACCATTAATAATAAACAACAATAGAGTGTATTTTTAAAACTTTCCCTAATGGAGATTCCCAAGCAGCAACCAAAACACTCAAATTACCCACTGGTCCCCTAAAGATACTGACACACAAAAGCCGTGCGGGCTGAGGTAATGCTTCCTGATATCTGGGCAGTGCCCCCCCCCCCCCCCGGCCCCTGCGGCTTTTCCCAGAGGTGTCAGGGACAAAGGCAAGGGAGGGGCTCTTCTGCAGAATGCCTTAGCCCTTTGGCTCCATTTCCCCCACAGGTGCCCTTTCTCTGCCTGTCTCTCCAGAGGCTATCATTAAGGGCGTAAGGGAGGGACACTAGACCTGGAGTTGTCAGTGCGGAATGGGCAGTGCTGACTGCAGTGGGCACTCTGGTGTCTCAGACTGGCCTGCAGGGACCATCCGTCCTCTGACACATTTCGGAGGGGACCCAAGGCATTGGTAGCGCAGTGGAGGAGACATAATCAAGGTCTCCCAGCAAAGAAGTGGCAGAGCAGAAACCGGAGCTCCAGGCAGCGGGTCCACGGTGTGTTTTCACATTTCACACTGCTCAGCAAAGGCAGAGCAGTTGCAACTCAGACTCTGGGGGCAGAGAGATCTCCCCACAGGGACCCCAGGCCAGGCAACTCACTGACTTTCCCAAGCATCGGTTTCCCCATCTGTAAGGGGGGAGGAGTAGTGCACAGACAGCACCTCCCTATCGGCTGGGGAGAGTTACAGGGATGATGGGTGCGTTGTGGCAGCGCCCTGTCTCAAAGGTGAGGCCAAGCCCAGACCTGTGCAGCCTCGCCCTCTCCAGCCTTCCTGGGTCCACCTGGTAGCCTGGCCTAGGACCCATGGGGCCCTGATGGGACGAGACCCACCTGATGTCAGCCACACGTCACTCAGCACTTCCTCACATGCTTTGTGTGCTCCTTCCAGCAGTTCTGGTTGAGAGAGACTGCTGTCCCATTTTACAGATGGGGACGCTGAGGTCCAGAGGTACAGAGAACTTCCTGGGTGCGGGATTCAGAAGTGGTTCCTCTGCTTTAAGAGCCGTGGTTTTTACAGACTGTGCAATGACTGAATCAGAGCAGGGCGGCCGCCCTGGTACAGAGTGGGGTCCCTGCTATCCTGCAGACTCTGTGTACGTGTTTCTGAAATGAGGGCACATGGTTCCCCAATTCTCAGAGGGATCAGAGGCAGGCCTTGGCCTTGGGCAAGTCACTTCTTCCCGTGTGCCTCAGTTTCCCCATTTTTCCAACAAGGGTTTCTATCGGAAAGCTCTCTAAGATCTCTCCAAGCACTGGCATTCTTGGGGCCTCCCACTGGATTCTCTCCTCTCCCCACCTCCCCCACCCCTCCCTCCTTGTCCTCGGCCTGGCCTCCCTCACACAGCCTTGCAAACAGCGACAGGCCCAGGCCAGCAAGGACATCGTGGACGAGTGGCAAGCCCATCCTCGACGAGGATACACCAGGGTGAAGGTAGCCGGCACCCAAGCGCTCAGGGCCAGGCCTACTCTGGCTCCTTCCCCCCAGCATCCTCTCGTCCAGCTCTCCTTTGTGGTCAAGAAGGGCCCCAACCAGACCCTGTCCAGAGGTCCCAGAGCCCCTCAGTGACCCCTGAGCCAGCCACAGCCTGCCATCTGGTGAGATTTAATTGGTTTCAATCGACAACCATAACAAAAAGGCTCTTTAAGGAAACTTCGGAAATGGAAGGGAGGCCATTAGGAAATTTACATTTGTGAATATGATGTTTAATTAGCAATACCAATAAATTAATAGGAGAATCATGCGGCAGTTCTGGGTTCATAAAACACCAGCCTCAGTCGGCAGAAGGAGAACTTGGCAGTCCAAGGCCGCCCGAGAGGAGAGGATGGGACCACCGGCTCGTCGCGGGTGCCCTGTGCCAGCTGCCCCTGCCCATCCTGTGCCCCCGGCCCATGCCTTGGTGGAGCCGGGGGCAGAATGACGGCAGCAAGGACCACGGAGCCAGGAGGCTCTGAGTTCATATCCTGGCTCAGCCACTTGTTCCTTGGAGGAGTCCCCGCTTCTGAGGCTCCTGGACCTTATCTGTCTAATGGGGATAATGATAATTCCTACCTCACAGGGTTGCTGTGAAGATTAAAGGAATTAATGTGGGTAAAAGTGCATAGAACAGAGAGAAGCTGGCACAAAATAAGTGTTAGTTATTACTGCTGCTGCTGCTGCGACTATTATTATTATTAATGGGATAACGAATGGGAAGCACCTGGTGTGGAGGGAGGACTTGATAAATACGAGGTGTTATTGGCTCTTAACTTTTCTTGCCTGAGCCAACGGCGTTCTTCTGGACTCCTGGGCATCCGGGATGGTCGCCCTGGCGGCACTTTTACTGCCGATCTGGCCCCCTTGGACTCACTGTCGCTGCAGGGGCAGAGGCCAGGTCTTGCTTCCTACCATGTCCCCAGCCAGCGCAGGCCCCCACACACACTTGTAAACAAACACAGGACACTCAGCTCCCACAGGCGCCTCCCCAGCTCGCCAACCATCTACGGTTCCTGAGTGATTTCAGGATTTCACTTGTTTCCCTTCAGCACTGCCCCCATGGCCCCTGAGACCCAGCCACCTCATGGCTCACCTCCGGGGCCTAAGGCTCCAGGCTTCTCCCCGTCCCCAAGCATGTCAGTTTCCTCCCACCTGCCCCGGGCCCCTGCATGTGCAGGGCTTATCTCAGGGAGCTCTTCTCTGCCCATAAACTGCTCCTTTGCCAAGACTTAGCCTACTAAACCCCCTCTGACTCCAAGCAAGAATTAGAGTCATCTTGGGGGGCTGGGAACTGAGGACCGAGTCACCAGACCTCTTCCTGGACTCCACCACGGAGCCCAGTACCTGGAACAGGGACTTGCCAGTCTGTCCCTTCAAAGAAACTAGTGCATGGACCCTGCGCCTGTCTTCCAGAGGCTCAGATTTTTCACCTTCCATGGGTCCTGAAAGACCTGTTCCATGCTTTGTCCCATACCTTCCCATCTCTCCTGGTTCGTACTTCCACCACCATTTTTCCATTGCCTTGAAATAATTTGGCTACCAGCTATCTCTCTCTCTAGGTCTTGGCTCAAAATTGAGCCTTTCATCGCTTGCCTCTCCAGGAATGAAGCCTGCTGTGCTTCAGTGCATGAATAAACAAACCAGTAAATCAGGCAGTGGGTATAAATGGTGCCTCCTCCAGGAAGTCCTCCCTGATCATCCTAGCTTTGTTTGTATTCATTACCCCTGTTGTCTGTCTTTCCCACCTGATTATGAGCTCTTTGTAGGCAAGGACCTTCTTGTTTTGTCTACTGTGGCCTTCTTGGCATCTCTCCCGGAGCCTACATGGCTATGCTACTAAGTATTCATTGGATGTGTGAATGAACGAATGAATGAATGAGTAAATGAATATCTGAATGACTGAGCGAGTGGATCACTGACTGGAGAATGAATGAACAAATGAGTGAAAGAATGAATGGATATGATCATGAATGACAAGTGGAAAGAGTGCTTCCCTGGCCGGGGGTGGAGCCCAGCTCCTCCCCAGCCCTGGTCTCCACCATGATCTTGTTTCCCCACCCATTTATTAAGTTATGTAAAGTGCCTAGAAAATGCGACAATAATTAAAGCAGACACAACAACAAGTAATTGATTGCATTTCCAAAATCTGATCCATGCATATGAATGAGTGGGAGGTCACGGATTCAGTCATAGAAGGACCCCCACACTCCCCCAGATCTCTGGGGAATGGAGGTGGGGGCGGCCTTTGTAGGGTAGAGCTCTGAGGCCAGGCGGGCATCCCCAAGGAGGCCTCCTCCTCTTCCTTGCTCTCTGCTTAGGCGCAGCTCCCAGGTCCGAGGAGAGTGGGGAAGAATGGTCCATGGAAGCTCACAGTGGGAGGAGGGGAGTCTCCAGAGGCCAATCCCCAAGGTAGGGCGTGGCGACCACTAGCTCGGCAGGGGCCGTGTCTCTAGCCCCAGTCCACTGGTCATATGAGGAGTGTCTGGGGTGCTTGTCTGAAGATGCAGAAGCTCACATCTTGACCTGAATATTGAGTCAAGGGGTCTGAATGGGATCTGGGTCCCTATTTAAAACAAGCTCTCCAGGCATTCTGGAAGCTTTGGGAATATCGTGCCCACTAAAGTCAGGTAGTTCCTCTGGTCTTCGGCCCAGGTCAAGTCTGGATTAGAGGACAGTTGTTCTGGGGTGCAGGACGACAGAGGAGGCAGGGCTGCTGGCCCCAGGTCAGCAATTCCGTGTAAGTGACCACAGCTAGAAGGGGCTCTGGAGAACAGGGGAAAGCAGGGGTGGTGGTGGTGAGACCCCTAGCTCAAAGAACTGAGCCTGTGGCTCTCGGTTCTGCTAAGAACACGTCCCCTCCTCCAGAAAGCCTTCTCAGCTTCAGGCTGAGTTGAATTCTCTGACTCGGAGCTCTTGAAAAGGCATGGAGAGACTAGGTCCATTCAAGACCTCTCCCTGGCCATAGGAGTGAGCTCGGCTGCCTGTGACTCTTAACCAATAACAGATGGGAGTTGGCAGACAAACACTCCAGCCCCGCCTCTGCCCCCACCCTGGCTCCTACCTTGGGACTGTCCTGCAGGGGACTCTAGTCACTGAGGGATGCATGAGTCCTGGTTGCTCAAAGCAGAAACCTTCACCTGTGACCTCCCCAATCCCTGTGGTTCTGCTTAGGGGCCCGTCTCAAATGACACATATCCAGGTCCTTGATCATATTTGGGGGAAATCTCCTTGCTAACAGGAATTATCCTGAGGTCCTGGGTTGCCTACACAGCCCTGCCCATCCCTCATCACCCTTGGCCTGTGCCACCTAGTAACACAGCCTCTGCTCCCTTCCCCGTTCACAGACGAAGAAACCGAGGCCCAGAGAGGTCAGGCTTCTCAGGGGAGGTAACAAGGCCAAGTACATGTCCGCTGGGGGCTAGAACCTGGGCCTCGCTTGAAGGAGCAAGTTTCCAGGGTGAGGGTTGCTAACAGGTTACTGGGTATCATTGCCCTGACCTAGTATTTTCTTAAGGCCCAAACTGTGGGGAGACCATAGAGTTCCCATGTGCGGCGTTGCCAAGTCTGGCCCCCGGGGCACTTGAGTTTGCAGCCGTTTTTTTGGTGACCCAGACCTAGTGTTGCCCCCATGAGGAGGGCTTGTTGTCCCAGCTCAAGGCTCAAGTCTGACCTCCCGGGCATAGGGTTCGGGCCACAAGAGGACCATCTGGGTGGAAGGGTGGAGTTCCTCGTCCCAGCTTCAGGCCTCCTGGCTCATCCAAGCTTTAGGCTCTGGAGAGGATGAGGCCAAGCTCACATCGAACCTGTGTGACCTTGGGCCATGACTGCACCTCTCTGAGCCTCCATTTCCTGTCTGTGACATGGGCCGCACAGTCCTAGTTTGCAGGGTGTTGCTGGGACTAGAGATCCCAGCACCTGCCAATCACTCAGCAGGTGCTCAACAGATGGGCTAGAGACACTTCCCAGGAGCCTCAGGTCCTGGCCTCTGAGACGGTCGCCCTGTCCCTTCTGGCTTATTAAGACGGAGCAGTGGGTCAGGCGACAGCAGGAATGACTGGAGGAGTGGGGTGGGGGTGGGGTGGGGGTGGTTACTGTCAATAGCTTCTATTCTAGGTGAGAAGAAGCGGTGAGGCCCCGCTCCCCAGGGGCCTGCTAACGCAGCCGCTCCAGCACAGCTGAGACCTCTACTTCCCATCCATTGCCTGCTTGTTAAGGGGAGGTGGCGGTCTGGAGAACAGGTGGTCATGGTGGTGGACCCCCGGAAATCGCAGCCATCCTGGGGACACTCCAGGCCTGCTGGGGGCTTGCTCTGCCTGATCAGCCTTGACCTGTGTTCTCTGCCACCTGGCATCTCCAGGTGACGGGCAGCCAAGAAAGTCCATTCCTCCAAGAAAGGGTCCTTACTCTAAAATGACAGGTATAAACATAGTGAGCTTCCCTGCATCTTACTTTACCTTTTTTTCCCCTCAGTGTCTCAAGGTTCCACAGAAACTTGGAAACACATGTGAAATTGTTTGTACTAATTTTTTGATAGCATTAACTTAATCAGGTAATTATATATTTAGATATTTACCATGAGCTATAGAGACAAAAATGTCACCAAATAAGTGTTACTCATTTTTATAAACGAAATCAATCCTGCCCTCTGCTCCCCCCTGGCTTCCAGCTGGCCCTTCCTGTGGTCCGCACTCCTGGCCCAGCCGCCGTTCTGGTGCAGAAGCCCTGGGGTGAGAGGGAGCGGGCTTCGCCATCCTACTCCCACCCCCGGATCCCAAGAGGCCACGCAGGCTTGCTCGGGCTCTGTGCAGCCTGTGCCACCTCCCCAAACTGGGTCCTTAGTTTTGGGGTGGGTGGAGGCCGCCCCCGAGACGTGGCTGGAGGGAGGGTGATCCGTGGAGGGCACAGGGCTGGGCGGCTGGGTGGGGAGGGAGGGCAGGGCCGGGAAATTTCCTCCCCAAGCCGCCCTGGGCGGGAAAAGGACACCTGCCGCTTCGTCCACCTGGTCCGGGTTGGGTCCGGGCGCAGCGGGGCCGGGTCCCCGCGGAGCCCACGGCCGCCGGTAGGGGGCGCCTTGGTCATGCATTATTCATCGCCGAGCCGCCTGCCCGCCCGCGCCGCCACCGCCTCCCTCGCTTTCCCCGCGCGGGCTGCGGGCTGCGCCGCGGAGCGGGAGCGAGGAGCCTTCACAATATTGTGGCAGCTCCGCGAGTGATGGCTCAGGGGAGGCGGGGGTGCGCAGGCTTGGCGGCAGGCGGCGGGCGCTGCGGCTGGGAGGGGTCGGGGGTGGGGGTCGATGCTGGGTCCCCCGGCCCAAAGGGGGCTTGGGCAGGGAGGGGGCGTGGTCTAGCCAAGGGTTTAGTCTTTAACATCCACCTGTCCATCCCTCTGTCCTTCCACCTACCCATCCGTCCTTCCTTCCTTCCATCAATCAGCCAGCACCTAGAGAGCATGTGCCTTGTGCGAGCTGTAGGGGATATAATGGCGAACAAGGTATGCACGGTCCCTGTCCTTATAAAACTTAATCTCCAAGTAGGGGGAAGACAGATAAATAGCATGTAAATGCATAATTAAGATAATTCCAGATAGTGGCAAGTGCTCTGCATAAACCAGAACACGCGGGTATGATAGGGAGTACATGTTGGGGGCTGTTTAGGGGGTCAGGAGGGCCTTGGTGACAAGGTAACATTTGTGCAGAGACCTAGACGATGGCGAGCATGTGACTGACCTTGACTAGTCCCTGGGTCTCTGGGGGTGTTGTAAAGGCCCACGCCCCCAACGCACACCCAGGAGGAGGGTACGCTGCTCATGAGGGCGGTGGAGACCCCCATCCAGCCTTCCTCTGGGCTGCAGGCACCGCGCGAGGCCAAGGCAGGAGGGCAGGCAGCCAGCCAGGCCCGGAGAGTGGGCATGGGCATTGAAGGGAGCTGCTTCCAGGGACTTCTCCTCACCCCTGCCCCGGCCCTGGCCTGGGGAGCCCGGGGTCCAGAGCCTCAGCTTCTCAGCCCTGCACGGGGGTCTCATCATCCCCCTCCCTCCGGTGGCTTCCCAGGTCTTTGCTCTGGGCGGGCAGGGGGCGCAGAGGGCGTGGGCTCGGGTCATCACCAGCATCGGATTTCCTTTCACTTGTGCAAAGACTCGTTGACGCCTGAGTACATCAATATCCTTAATGACAGTGAGAGGAGCTGGGACTCCAGACAGCCCGTGGCCCCCCCTCCATCTCCCCTCACCCTCACCCTCTCTTCTCCTCACTCACTCTTCCTTCTTCCTTTCCTCCCTTATCCCTTGTCCCCTCTCTCCATCTTTCCCCCTCTCACTCATGCCTGTCTCTGTCTGCTCTCTCCTTTCCTCTTCCTTCTTTCTCTGTCTTGCTATCTTTCCCATCTTTTCCTTCTCCTTTCTCTCTGTGCTCTCTCCCCGCCCCTCCCCTCTCCTCTTTCCTTTCTCTCCCAGGACCCCACAGCTCTTGTGCATTCACAAACTTTCACCCCAAAGCTTGAGGAGGTGCAGCCGGGCCCTTCCTTCTGTCTGTCCGTCCATCCCCAGCTGGGCCCCGAGGCCTTCCCTGGAGGCAGGGCCCACACGGTGGGGCCCAGAGAGAGGCGGCCGAGCCTGCAGCCACCACCCAGAGGCACGTGCGCGAGCTTTGAGCGTTTGCCGTTTGCCTTTTGCCCAAAGGCAAACGAGCCTTTGCCTCTCACTGCCCCGCAACCACCGTGCCGGGAAATTAAAAAGCCAAGTTTGGGTGTGGGGTGCCACGGGAGAGGGGAGAGTTTTGGGGAGGATTTTCTGTTTTGTATTTTTTATGGCCATATATAATTTCGCATTTCTCCCCTCAGCCCCTGCCTCCTTGGCTCCCAGATGTGCCCCACATTGAAGAATTATCTCTCCTCCCTAGAGTGAAATAAATGCAATCAATATGAGTATTGCTCTCAGGGCCTTGAAATATTACATTAATGTTCCATGTGGTGACATTTTAGCTGGAATTTTCAAATACATTATGATGGTTCAAATTAATATTTATCAGATCAGCTTTTATATTTTGCAAAAGAGAGAGAGAGAGAGAGGGAGAGAGGGAGAGAGAGAAAAGGAAAGACAGAGAGAGCATTATTAAAATACAAAATGCAGATCAAGTCTAAAATCGATGGTCCATTTTCCCAGCACTTTCCAAGGGCTGTCTTTTGCTTTCTGGGTTTGTTTTTGAATTTATTGGTGTTTCAGGCA
Source organism: Mormoops blainvillei (assembly GCA_004026545.1). Classification (NCBI taxonomy): domain Eukaryota; kingdom Metazoa; phylum Chordata; class Mammalia; order Chiroptera; family Mormoopidae; genus Mormoops; species Mormoops blainvillei. The sequence goes on along the minus strand of PVJD01001882.1, from coordinate 215,723 downwards.
AATCTATTGGGCTCCCTGGGCCCCCATGGCCGGCCTCCCCTCCTCTCTCCCTCTCGCAGGATACAGGCCCTTCTTTTTCTGTCTTCTCTCTTTATTATCCTGAAATGTAAATTACGACATTAGCCCGGTCCTTATTTTTTTTTAAACTCTCTGATGATTAAATCTGCTACACGACATCCTTGTCCTTTCCATAAATTAAATCATCTTGGCTTTGCACCTCCAGCTCAGGGCAGCCGTCGCCTGGGTTTGGAGGCAGCAGGCAGCAGGCAGCTGCCGCTGACGGCTGGGGTCCTTGTCCCCCTCTGGAGCGGACACTGGGGGCCTTTGTGGGGGCAAGGAGGCTGCCTCCCTGGCTCCCGGTTTTCTGTAAATAAGAAATGCGGGTTGGTGGGAGGAGGTGGTGGCAGGCAATCATACAATCCACTTTATTTCAGTCACTTCCAAACTGATTACTCTGTGAAGTGGAAAATCCAGGCAGATTAATGGTTTAATTCTCTTTCTCTTTTCTTTTGCTTTGTTTTTCCCTCTTCTTTTTGCGTCTTTCCCTTTTCAGAGTCGTATTCATAAAAAGACTCAGCCGCTGTGGCGAGATGCCCGCGGAGCTGCAGCGTGGACAGAGAGCTGGAGGTATTCCCCGCCCCCCTCGTCCTCCCACCCCAGCTCTGCCCGGGAGCCGCAAGGGTTAACGACCCCCACCCAGCCCTTAACTTTTTCTCTTTGATGATTTTCTATCTCCCCCTCCTCAAGTTCTGTGTGAGGGTCTGAACTGGAATGAGCGTTTATTGTCATGAGCACAAAGGTACGCACACACGCCTGCACCCACACACACACACGGGCACCCCCCTCCCCACCCGATCGCAGGTCGCACGCGTGCACACACAAACACACGCATCAACACAGCTATACAGACGCTCTGAGGATCTGCATAAAGGGACCTGCCCTCCTGATTCCTCTCCGCTGCTGATCCGGCCAAAAGAACGACAGGAAACTTAAAAAAGAAAAGGAGGAGGGATCGATTATTCGACCTGTACTTGAACCCGACTGAAAGAGATAAAGCGGAATTTTCAATAGGTCCCCTGCCCTTTTCACCAGGAGGGAAAGAGGAGAAGAAAAACAAGAGATATTTATATGACAGCAGCTGCTGAAAATAGCATTTCAGAGCCATAAAAAAAAAAAAAGGCAAAAAGAAATCCAATGGTAGAAAAGACAAGAAACTCCTCGTCTGCTCCCCAAAAGGCAAAGCAGGCGGCGAGTGTGTCGGCTGGAAATGCATGCATGCCTGCTATAGATCTGTTTGAAATTATACTTGTCATTGAGGGGGAATTTATGCTTCTATTGATCTGCAAAAGGAAAATATTAAATGGTTTGGTTTTGATCTTTCGGTGACCCCAAGGTCAAGGGTAGTAGCGGATTAGTATTCATAGAATTCATCACGGAATTGCAGCCTGCATCCACTTTATGCAAACATGCTCAAAACATGCCTGGTGAGGCAGGCAGCAAGTGGCCAATGACAAGGAAAAAGCCAACGGCACCCCCTCCTTCGAGCTGGGACCTGCCCCCTTCCCACCCCTGGGGCAGGAGAAGGGAAGGAGTAGCCCAGGGGTGAGGGCTACTCCTCAGAGCAGAGGGGCTGGACGGGTGCAGACACTCTGGGACTCTCAGGGGCTTGCACAGAAAGTGGGGTTTGCAGACTGAGGCGAGGACCCAAAATCAGATCACCGGAAATGGGGATTAAGTGTGGAGCTAAGGGGGCCCTGGAACACTGAGTTGGGGGGGGCCCAAGCAGGAAGGGAGGGGCACCACACCAGGAGCAGGACATCGCCGGAAGGATAATGACCAGATACATACATGCACACACGTGTGCACGCACACTCTGCCGATGGAAGCCTGGGTCTTTCCTGAAGGGAGGAAACCAGAGCGCGGGCCAGTGGGCTGAGAGGGACACTTGTCCCTACGGTTGACATTGTTTCTGGTTCCACCCTGAGGAGCGTCCTCCATGTGAGCACTGAGGGCCCAACCGAGAGGGAGAGGAAGGCCAGGCGTGCGTGCCCCCTAACCCACCCAGACACCCCTGCTCCCCGCTCTGTCAATGGCCGTGGAACCTGTGTCCAAATGTGCATGCACAAGGGACACGCATGCAGCCCTTGGGGACAGGACACAAACACCCCTCCCTACCCTGCATTCAGCACACAAGTGCCCTCTTAGCAGAGTCTGTCCCCAGTGGTGGGAACATTTGGTCAGTAACAGTCACTTGCCAATGAACTAAAAATAGCCCACCCAGCATCTCCCTGCAATGGCAGGAATTCTGGCTGGCTGGCTGAATGGGGGCCAGTGGGGGGCACAGCTCCCAATCCCCATTGAAGGGCCGACAGAGCAGACCTCCCGGGGTGACGTAGCAATGCTCGATATCTTTATCAGGGCTCAGGGCTCTCTGCACTTGACCTGCATCGTCATCTCACGTAACACCGGCAACCCGACAAGACTAGGGCCATTAGCATCCCATTGTACAGATGGGAAAACTGAGGCTCAGGGAGGCGAAGTCGCATGTGCTCCAGGTCCAGGTATCGTCCTGACGTCCGAGTCCACTCTCTTGACCGCCGTGCTCTGTGGTTCTATGGAAAATTCCAGCATTGGTCCGCGGCTTGGACTGGGGATGAGGACAGGGCCTTGGAGGCCTTAGGGGGCCTGGGGACTGTGGGGCAGGAGAGGCAGAGTGGCCCCAGCCCTGCCTCCTGGTCCCCATGAAGGAGGACAGCATTCCGCCTATTAATCATGTTTCATTTATATTAGCTCGACTCGATCTACTGTATATTTGAAATGGATTTAATTTTAGATCACGCACTATGGAAGGGGGCCAGTTTGGTGTAAGGAGCATTATGAATATTTTCCATAAGCTGGATATACATTATCCAGGGACAGATATATGAGCAGAGGCCCTGGGCTCCTGGCTGGGGGAAGGGGCTGCTCTCTCCTTCCTCCCGCCCCGCTTCGGTCCCCTGCAGCCCAGGGTCACGGGGGCTTCGGAGGACCCCTCTCTGCCTCGTGCCCTGTGGGTGGGGGTTGGGTGTCTTAGCCCCATCTCTCCCCCCGCCCATGAGCTCATCCTTGTGACCTTGAAGCTGCTGCTTTTCTCCGTGCCTCCGCCGGGAGTGTGAGCCTTGGAGGTGTGTGCACGGAAGGGGGACGCCTGGCAGGCACAGGCCCCCAGAGCCGTGGGAGGCACGGGGCCCAGCCTGAGGTACAGGGGAGGGGGTGGCAGTGGAAGGCAAAACGCCGCCGGACTTCCACCATCAGGCCTAAGCTCTGATGGAAGAGAAAACGCGGCTTCGGGCTGGCCAGCGGGTGGGTGGCAGCTTCCGGCTCAGCCCCGCGCTTGAACAAGTCAACTCTGATCTCCAGAGCACCCTTGGCCCTGGGTTGAGGCGTCCCTTTCCTGGGGCTGCCCTCTCCAAGGGCATCAGAACTCGGAATCCGCTCTCGAGAGAACTGCAGCTGGCGGTGGTAAGGAGAAAGCCCCTGGGCACACCGCTGGGCACCGAGAGCTTAGTCACGGCCTCTGGTCCCACAGTTTGGTGTGTGCGTGGCAGTGGGGGCTGTGTGTGCCCTGTCCATCCCCTGCCCACCCTCGGCTCCCTCCCTTAACCCCAGCTGGACACATGGAATGAGAACACCTTGCAGTTTCACGGTGATGTCTGTCTTCCTCATGCCCCCCGCCCACCTCCAGGACTCCTGCACTCGTTAGCTCAGCTTCAACTTTTGCACGTGGAGGCCAGGCATCGCATAGTGTTTTACAGATTGAGGAAACTGAGGCTCAGGAAGGTTGGGACATCTATATCCAAACCTGAACCTCTTTTCTCCCTCTGCCCTCATACCTGCCCCCACCTCACTTCCCCATCGAGGTTCCCCAAACCACACGTGCCCCAGGTCTCACCGCCACCCCTTCTCTCACCCCCACCATCACCCCCCCCTCACCCCGATCCACCCTTCTACACTGTTCTCTCAAGGCTGTCCACCTCTCTCCATCGTTCCCACCCCTCCAGTCCCAGTGGCCACCGTCTCTCCCGGAACACAGCATGGGACTCCTGGAGGGTCCCCCAAACCCCTGCCAACTCCAGCCTGTTGTCTGCACTGTGGCTGGAGAGACCTGGTTTACCCCCAGAACACTTGTGTTGTACACGCCCCCACACTCCTGGCATCTAATCCCAAATCCAGATGTCGGGCAAGAAGGCTCATCAAGGAAGGGGTTCCTGCTGACTTCCCCAGGGTCCCCCCTTCTCCAGCTCCATTTCTTGCCTCCCCGGCCTTTCAGGCTCCACACCTACCATGTGCCATGGTCCCTCCAGCATGGGACCTGGGCACAGGCTGGTCCCTCTGCGCCACCTCACCTGGCTAGCTCCTCTTGCACACTCAAGCCCTACTTCTGTTCTCCAGGGAGACCCCCGAGCACACCCCCTGTCCTTAGTCCAGTCCAAATCAAGTCCCGCTTCTGCCTTTGGCAAACCCTATAGACATAAGGGAATATTTGGGGTGCGACTGTCCACACCCAGCAGGAGAATCTCTGGGCATGCGCTGGGTCCGAGCCACGGGCAGTTACCCCCCAAATTCGTCTTCACCACCGTCCACACGTCCATCAGCTCCTCTGTCGACGTGGAGGACTCTATGACCGTCACCTCCCCAGCGCCGGCTGGCAGCCTTTCACCAGTGGCATGCCACACTTCCCTTATTCACTCTTAATTTAAGGTTTTGTGAGTTGTAATAACCCCCCTGTCCCCCAGCTCACTGGGGATGGGACCTCCGTGTCAGCCCAGGGCCAGGAGAGCTGAAAGGTAATTGCACTGCACATATGCTAATGGGTGTCTGGAGAAGACAATGGCGACCTGGTAGCTGGGGTGGGGCCTCTCTACCCAGGGTGCCTGAGGGGCAGGGGAGCCAGGGCTGGGCTGGGGGGCTGGGAGCCATCTGGGAGCACTTGGGGGGCCGTGGGGTCCACAGGCCACAGCAGAGGAGATGATGCGTGGGGCTGGGAGCCCAGCCCTGAGGGCTTGACTGGAGACGGATGCCCTGGAAAGGGGGAGGAGCTGGAACCCTCTTCTTCCTCTAGCTCCCCCTGCTCCTGCAGGTTACAGGCTGCCCCACTCTTTCCTGGGACAAGAGAGGGCTCCCAAGGAGGCGGAGGATCTGGGAGAAGGGACATGGCGGCGGCGGGGAATCTCTCCAATCCTGCTTCTGCCACCACAAGCCATGTGACAGTGCACAAGCAGCTTAGCCTCTCTGAGCCTCAGTTTTCTCATATTTAAAAGTTTTATTTTACTAGTGTTGACCTCCAGGTTGTTCTATATAGTAAAAGAGATGATACATACAGGTAAATTGTAGGGTGCTCAGTACACGTAGTTCTTCAACCACTTGGCTTACTTCTGAAGGTTTTTTAAACTATTCACCTGCCAAGGGGGCGCCTACAGCCTGTGATGAGGGCGAGTGTGGGACTTCTGGCTCCCAGCATGAGGGGACCTCCGAGGTCCCGTGTGACCCCTCAGAGAGGCCTTCTGCCACCTCCCCTCCCAGAAGTCTCCCTGTTAATCTCCATGGCAGCATGCTCTCGCCTCCTTCACGGAGCTTATCTCAGCTGGTAACTAAATATTTGTTTTCTGGCTTATTGTCCGTCCCTCTCCAGACTGGCTTTATCAGGGCACCTGGACCAGTGCCTGGCACATAATAGGTGTTCAATGAATATTTACAGAGTGATCTAATGTAGCTCATGCAGAAAGGTGGGGGCTAAAGGGTATGTGGATGGCGGGGGATCCGGGCGGGATGGGGGGCAGTCTCCTGGACCCATCTTACCTTTGTCTTGGGCCTCAGGCACAGGCCCTGTCCTGCCCAGAGTTTTGTCCCCCTTTTGTCACTGGAATGGATCTGTCTTCCCACCTCCCTGTGTATTCAGGAGCTGGTAGGAGGGGCTGATGTAGAACTGGGTGCCCTCTAAACTTGGGGTGGGGTGAAAGGCCCCTTCCAGGCTGGGTGTCCCCAGTGTCCCCTTCCAGGTTCTGCCCTCGTGGCCTGCCTCAGGCCATGCAAGGTGTCTGGGGTCCCTCACCTCCTGGCCCCTAGGGCTGAAGCTTCCCCAGGGCAGCCCAGCTGTCCCTCTGCAGGATCTAAACAGAGGCCCAACATCCCTTCCCTGGAAGGCTGCAGCCTGAACGGAGAGCCAGGGCCAGCCCTTTTAGTGGATCGGTCAGGGTGCTGGGCACTCCTGGGGAGCCATTAGAGTGGCCAACCTGGCAATGAAGAAACACCGGCAGCGCCCTTCCCATCGCCACGGCCCCACTACCGTGGTCTGCTGGGTGCAGCGCTACCCAGGTCTGCGGCCCGGGGCTGGCAGCCCACTTCCAGGTCATGCCAAGAAGGCGTCTGAGCCAGACCAGCCTGGGCCTGGGGCGGGGGACGTGTGTGGGTCCTCCACGGGCCACAGAGACCCTAGTGACTCCAGAGAGCTGCCCGCTGCCTGCCACGGGGCCCCCAGCAAGGACCAGGCTACAGCGAGGCTCCTCTCAGAAATTCTGAGTAGTGAGGCAGAGGGAGAAAACAGCTCTGACGATGGGTGCCACCCCTGGAGGCTGGGCCGTCCAGTTGGCGGGCGCTGTGGGCTGGGTGGGTGAGGGCTCCGTGACGGAGAGCGAGCCAGACCTGGGGACAGAGAGGTGGAGGGAGGAGGGAGAAAAGGAAAGAGAGAGACACAGCAAAGGAGACATTTTTCTAGAGAAAGGGAGGGAGAAGGAGAGAGACGGAGAGCAAAGAGCAAGAAGAAGGGACACAGAAAACAGACTCTGAGAGATGACAGAGAAGAGGGAAGCAGAACCCCCACTGAGTCTCCCTTGGAGACAGAGACACACACCCCGAGGGTCCGGAGGCAAAGCGCCAGAGAGACGACGAGTGTCGGGCCCAGCACATCTGTGCGTGTCGGGTCTAGTGCTGTCTGGACACACTGCTCGGCACAGCGTGGCCACTTGCTGAATTCAACGGAAAATTCGGAAAATTGGGAGGTTGGGGGGGGCAGGTGTTCGGGGTCCAGGAGGGCACGTGCCCTCCCTGTGCCTGCGATCACATGTGCCGTGTGTGTACGCGTGTAAGCATGTGACGGTGCCCAGGAGGGCAGGGCTCAGTTTCCCCTCAGCTGTCCTCACGCCCCCTCAGCCAGGACTTAGTGTGCAGATGGCCCCGGCTGGTGGGCTGCAGGGCCGGGGTGGGTGGGCAGCCCGAACCAAGCCCTCACATGGGGAGCTGGGGGGAGGCCAGGAAGCTGTCAGCAGCCAAGGGCCGGGCAGGCAGCGAAAGTGAGCCGTAAAAGGGCCACTTCTCCCAGTCGCTGATCACTTGACACTCTCTAACCCAGAAGCCACCTGTTCGGTCATCAGTCACCCAAGGAAAACACAGCTTTCCTGAAACCAGGAATTGAACAGACAGTCCGGGGGGTGGGGGTGAGCATGGGGGAAATGCCCGCCCTCTGCCACTTCCAGGGGTCTGCCAGCCCCCTCGCCTCAGGTAGGACATGCACAAGCTAGAGGCGTGCCTCTGGCCTCCGAGGGCCATAACCCCGCCCCCAAACCCCCAAACACTCCCAATTTGGCACCAACATGGCACATGTTGGGGACTCAGGGAGGGTGGGGGCCCAGAAGTGCCCACCTTGGGGTGGTGAAAGAGCAGCCCTTTCCAGAGTGGTAGAGCAAGCGCCGTGTCCTGCAGGAGCGACCACGTGGGCCGTGTCTCCCCCGGTGGGGACGAGGCAAGGGCGGGTGTGGGGTGGGGGTGGCACCAAAGCCGGGCTGGGCCTTGGGGGGCAGGCAGGGCGGCTGGGGCAGGGGAGGGACACGGCCTGGAGGCAGGCTTGGGGCTGTGCCCAGCGGTGGCGCCCCGGCCAGCAGAGGCCCTGCAGTGCCCCGCCATGCCCCGCCTCGGGCAGCTTGTTAATTTCATCGTTTAGCCCGTTTATGGTGTTCCCAGTTGCTGTTGCTTTTATAAACAAGCATTTTGGTGACCTTCCCCTCCGGACATCAGCTCCGCAAGAATCCCGAGCCCTGAACATTTATAAATAAGCCTTCTCTCAAGTTCCACAACAGGTGTGACCTCCCCCCCGCCCCCCTCCTCTGTCCTGTCCGAAAACTGAACAGTTTCAACAAGCAAAGGGAAGCCGCCTGGGCTGTCTTAAAGGGGTCGTGTGGAGGCCATGGTTCGCGTGGCTGCAAGGGGGCTGGCCCTCCTCCTCCTCCACCTCTCCCAGGCTGAGGGTCCCGGAGGAGAGGGCCACGCTGGTGGGCAGCTGGACCCCCTGACCCCACTGCCCCAAACACCCGGGCCCAGAGGCTCTGGCCTAAAAGGGCTCGGCAGCTGACTGTATGTGAGTCAGGCTTCCCCACCCCACCCCCACCCCATTCTCCTCCACGGTCCGCTCCCCTTTCTCTCCCCTTTCCGGCCCCACCCCGAAGCGTATAGAACAGTTCCCCCTCTTCTTTCCTACCGAGAGCTCTCTGGCTCATGATTTGCAACATTTCATACGTTTATGTAACAAGTATTCATTTATCCCACAAATATTTCTTGAGCTCCTCCCCTGAGCCAGGCTCCGGGCCCAGGATAGAAGGCGGCAGGACTCAGCGCTGCCCCCAAGGAGCTCACCACCTAGCGAGGCGGGGAGAAAGGCGGTGAGACCAGAGGCGCCGAGGCTCCCGAACCGCGTGAGCGCAGCGGGCCCTGGAAGCAAGGAAAGGCCTCTCCACCCCAAAGTGGGGGTGAGACAGTCCCCAAAGGGCCGGGTCTCGGGTGATCGCCATGGAGGTGTCAAGCGGAAAAGCATTCCAAAGAAAGAGAACAGACAGGGCAGGGCGCAGAGGCAAACGAGCACGTAGCCCGTTGAGGAGCTCAAAGACTGTGGTGCGGCTGGGGCCCGGGGGTTGCGGCAGGAGTGGCGGGGGAGGCAGGTGTCTTAGAAACAACTGTGCACATACCTGTCCCCAACAGCAGGGGTTAGATGAGAAACCCCAGCGGGCAGGGATCAGACCTGTGACCGTTGGTGTCCAGGGAGAACAATGGGCTTTAAAAGGCCCCTCTTTTGGTAACGTAGGACGACAAGATGGTGGCCATAGTGTAGTCTAAAGATGACGAAAGTGGTGCGGATGGCTGAGGAAGATGAGGAAGACGGGGAGGGTGATGAAGATGCTGAAATGAAGGTGGTGTGGTAGATGGGGACGGGGATGTTGACGAGGATAATGACGGGGCTGATGACGGAGGTGATGGTGAATGGTCATGGCGGTGACAGCGGCAACGATGATAATGTGATCATAATAGGGATGGTGGCGGTGGCGGTGGCGGTGGCAGTGGGGGTGACGGCGACCGTGACTGCAGTGAGCGTGGGAGTGGTTGTAATGGTGGTGGTGATGGGGGTGGTGGTGACCACAGGCATCGAGGGCGGTGGTCCTAGCGGCGACTGCCGTGGTGACAGCTGCATCACACCAAGAGGCGCGTTTCCCAAAGTGCGGCCAAGGGCAGGAAGGCGGTAGATCCTAACTGCGCCTGCGAGGAGCCACCAGGGTCACAGTTTGGTTTTACAATGTCAAGTGACCATCAGGGTAAGGGTGGAAAGGGGGCAGGAAACAATGGCCTTGAACCAGGGGGACTGAGCACTGGACAAAGTGGGACTTCATGGCACAGGGCTCAGATCCAAGTCTGTCCACAGGGGGCTGGGGTGAGCGTTTTCTTTGGTCCCGTATCCGGTGAGCATCCGGGAGGGGGACCCTGTGACCCAGAGGACTTCCGTAGGGCCCCGGTCCTCTGGGTGGACCCAGCATGGGCAGCGTGAGTCCCGAGAGTAGCCATGGGACAGAGAAGGCCTGGGGGCCTGACAGAGCCACGTGGGGACCTCGGGCCCCTGTCTCGATGAATGACCTAAATAATGCCTCCTTACATGTGTCCCGTGATTTACAGTTTAAAAAGAAGTTTCCCCCCTCTTCTCGCCCATAAAACTCACAGCAACCTTTTGAGCCAGACACAGTTGCTCATTGTGGAGATGAGGATGGTGCTTCACCTGGCACCCCTTTCTCTTCTCCGTACCTTTAGCCCTCCGGCCAGCCCAGTGGGAAGCTTCCCTGACCGGCCTCAGATGGGCTCCGCCGCCTCCCCTGGGATGGCTGCCTCAGGGCGCAGCAGCCTGTCATCTGTCTCCACCCGCGACTGGACTGACCGTGAGCCTGCTGAGGGCGGCGGCCTGCTTCTTGCCCACTTCTTACCGGCAACCCCGGCGGCACAGTATAGGGCCTGGCCCAGAGAGTGCAAAGAAAATGCTGGATTTATTGACCTCGGTCCCAGGCTGACTTAAGGCCTCTCCATGGCCCCCTGTGCTCCCCAGAGTTGGCACCCCACTCTGCTCTCACGTGGGCACAGCCTGGGCCTCAGGAGAGGGGACAGAACGTGGGCTGGTCTGGCTCAGCTGCCAGCCTAGGGCCTGCGAGGGAGGGTTTGGGGCTGGGAATGTGACAGCCGCGCGGCTCCTGTGGGCTGAGCCCCTTTTAATGCTCAGACGGTCTGTCCCGAGGGGCTGGCTAATGGCTGACTGGGCACCGTGACCTTAACAGCATCAGACCCAAACCAGCCGTGTCTGCCCTTGACGTGTCCCTCTCCCCCGGGGCTAGGGGCTGCCCAGGGGCCTGCCTTGGAAGAGTCAGCCAAGCTCCGGGGGCCATGGGCTGGATTTTGGCCAGCGGACCCAGAAAGCAGGTGAGGGAGGGCTCCCTGGGCCCTGTGGGTGGCTGCGGTGGGTACAGCTGGGTCACTGGCCAAGAGCCCTTGGGTGAGTTGCCCAAACTCTCCTGGTCCTGGATGAACAGATTAATGTCTCCCCTGCTTCCTACCCCAGAACCCTTTGTCGGCGAGGATGGATTTATACCGTTCTCTTTATACACTTTGAAAGGAAGTCTATGAAAATACAAGTGCGTAATATCATTGTTATTGGTAATAACAATAAAATGGGCCCCCTCACCTTTTGCGCGGTGCTATAGGTTCACGGAGAACAAAGCACTTCCACACACGTTGTCACAGCTGAGCCTCACAGCGATCGCAAGGGTGGACAGGGCGATAATAACAGGGACAGGGCCAGTGCCCCTGGCTGCAGCCCTGCCATGAACCAGGTACTGGGCTGAGTGCTCTGTCCAGACACATCAGGTCCAGATTCAGGTCCTCTCCCCTTGGCAGGCCACCCGCTGGGTGGCTTTGACGAGGTCATCCCGCCACCTCCCAGCCTCAGCTCATGAGAGCTGGATCCTGCGTCCCGGACGAGAACGGGTGGAGGACCATCTCCCCATTGTCCTGACATGGAAACTGAGGCTCAGAGAGGAGCATGTGCAGCAAGGGAACAGGACTGGAGTTTAAGCTCTGCTGTGCCTCAAAGTCTCTATGAGACCCTCAGCAAGCCCCACCCCTGATGTGGCCTTAGGTCCCCATGTGCAAATGGGGGAAGGTGGGCTGCCAGGTGGAAGGACTGCTGTCCCAGGTGCTGGGGGCACCGTGATGAATGGACCAACGCACGCACAGCCTTCGTGGGGGTGACAGTCTGGCAACAAGACCAGAGGCAACGAGGACAAGGAAACAAGTAGCGATAAGCCCTTTGAGGGCAATAGAACAAGGAGCAGGAACAGTGACAGGGACTGAGTGCTTATGTGGGGGGTGAGGGAAGGACTCCCTAGGAGGTGACGTTAGCCTGAATGACATGAGCAGAGGAAGGGCCCCACTTGCAGGCAGCATCAGCCTCCAATTCTGACCATCTGGGGGGGGTCACATAGCCTGCAAGTGACAATGGTAAGACTCGAACCTGGGTTTCCTGGCTCCCATCCCCTTCCACCGGGGAGCTGGCTGGGTGCTGGGCCAAGCAGGTCAGCGTGGTGCTCAAGGCCCAGGCTTGGTTTGGAATCCCAGCTCGACCACGTACTCGTTTTTCCTTCCACGAGCTGCGGCGGCCTGGCCACCCTCCAGGTAGTCCGCTGGCGCGGCCGCGGGGCCCACCCTGTCTGTTTTCCTTCTCTTGGGGGTCACAGTCCTGTCAAAGGCTGTGACGTGCCCGGGGTTCCCAGGGAGGCAAGGACGCAGCCAGGACTAGAACTCGGGGCTCGGGACTCCTGGCACAGTGCTCCTGGCTTTGCCCACCTCCCTACAGCAAATGGCCGGGGTCCGTGTGCTTTGGGCCCAGCTGCGGAGAGTCCAAGGCCCCATGGGACAGAGGTGATGGACACAGGACAGGAAACCCAGGCCTCTGGCTCCACAGACCCAACCCAGGGGCTGCTCCAGGGCAGAGCTTCCATCTCTTGCCAATAAAATTGTGGCCTGTAACCAAGGATCAGGACAATCCAGGCACATTCCATATGCCATTGCATAGAAACTCCACAAGCACTTGGTGGGATGCCGTTTTTGTCATCGATGAGGAAACCAAGGCTCAGGGAGGTGGAGAAGCTGCCCCAGCTTCCGCGGTGGGAAAGGGACCGACTGAGCTGGAATTCAAACCCCGCTCTGCCTGATGTCACCTTCCCGGGGATTCATTTGATCAGTCAGGTGACATACACACACACGTGTATTTTTTTTTTTTAACTAAGCACCTGCTCTGTGCCAGTCTCTGCCCTCGAGAAGCTCAGCCCGGTCAGGCCAGCAGACATTAGACCAGCAGCAAACAGACCTCTCGCTTGCTGTAAATACCAGATAGCTCGTTCTCCCCTTTCTTTACATTTTGACACAAAAGTCACCTTCTCAGAGAGACTTAGCCTGGGCATCATGTCTACGGTTTCACCTGCCCTCCCCCACTTTGCTTCGTTGTTGTTTTTTCCTCCTTGGCACTTGTTACTACCTAAAATACCATTTACTTAACTTATTTATCTTGATTTTTTTTTTTTCCATCTCTCCCCCTAGATCAGTGGCCATCAAACCACAGTCCTCCGGACCTGGCCCGCCGCCTGCTCGTGCGTGGCTGATGAGCTAAGAATGGTTCTTACATTTTTAAATGGTTTTTAAAATAATCAAAAGAGTAGTATTTTGTGACATGTGAAAACGATGTGAAATCCCAATTTCAACATTCATAAATAAAGTTGCTTTGGACGACAGCCACCTTCATTCACTGTCGTGCTGTCCGTTGCTGCTCTCACGCTGTTGGCGGAGCTGAGCTGCCGTGGCAGAGATGGCACGTGGTGCTGTCCTCGCTGGCTAGTTGGCATGCTTCAGATGGCACTGATGTGGTTGTAACTTGACTTTGCCTCTTGACCCATAAAACCTAAATAGATACTATTTGGCCTTTTCCAAAAGTTTGCTGACCCCCACAGTGGAAGCTGAGCTTCAGGGCCAGGGGCTTTTTGTCCACTTACCAATTACCGTGTTCCTAGTGCCCAGACCAGAGATTGGACTTCTCTTTGGACATGATGGTGTATCAGGAGTGGATTTACCCTCTCCATAGTTCTCCATAGAAAACTGGACTTTCTATGAATCTGTGAAACAGTGGTTTACAACACGGGGCAACGTGCAGCCCAGGGCAGGGACCCCTAAGGGAAGGGAAACAAAAGCGGTGAGCCCTGCGATCGTGCCCAGTTTTAGGCCCCAAGAGAGATACCAGGCCAGAGCACAAGGGTGGTAAGAGGAAGCCAAGGATATCCTGGGTCTCATCAAGTTGAGGCAGAATCTGAAGTTCGGGGAGGCCAAGAGACTGAAATAAGTGGGGTGAACACTGAAGAGGAAGACTGCACTGAGAATGCATGCAGGGACGTGAGCAGAGGTCCCCTCTCACGCCAACCAGAGGGGAAAGACTACCTGGGACATCAGGGAGAGTCCTGGGAAGGTCACTGCTTTAATAGTGGAACCAACTAAGCCCAGACCAAGGCTGCCCTGCGCTAATACTTACAAAGCCGAGAGCAAGTCATCCAGGATGGTATTAAAAGCAATTCCATGTCACCTAGCAGCATCTTGGAGCACAACCAGCAATATTTAAAGGAATACAATCAAATCCAGTCCTCAAGGAGGTAAAATTTAAAATGTTGGTCAATGGGTGGTAGAGGGTGGGAGCCAGGTTTCTGGTGGGTGGAAAGGGACGTTAAAGATAAGGAAGGAGGCAAAGTTAGAATGAACTCCGTGGCTTAGCGCTGGAAACGTTAGTATGAATTTGTGCTTAGTATAACGTGGATACAGACGGGCAGATGCAGAGACAATTATCGATATGTTTGTGTACATGGGTTACGTCTGCTGAGAGGGGCTAGCAGCCTAGTAGAGAGAAGCATACCCGGCCAGGTCTTTGTTTTTAGTGCTATCGTCCAGCAAAGGAAAAATGGAAGATTTTGTGACTCGAGTAGGGACACTACAAAATGAGCCAGACTCCCTCGTAGCATCGGAAAGTAAGGAAATGCTCCAAAAACAGAAGGAGGGGACACGTCAAAGGAACACAGGAGCTGACCCGGAGGAGTTCCCGGTGGCCAAAGATGGAACAGCTTGTGCAGTAAAATAGTGTAGTGCTGGATTATAATTCAAAGTATAAAATAAATGTATGAGCCAGTTCCAATATAAATGTAAGATTGGATATATAAATAAATGGGGGAAGAACAGGTTCATCTTTCTTGCAGGAGAATTCCCAATAATATATGTAGATACCCCTACAGGAGGTAAAACTTAACTCCCATCCAATAGAGTGTTGGCTAGACTCAGCGACTTGCTTCCAAATGCTAGAGTAGGGAAAGGAAAAAATAGTAATCTTAAAGTGCAGAAACCTGACGAACACCTCCTTAGCCAAGTGATGAAGGTTAACGTCACCGGGGATGCCATGTGGGTATTACTAACCCCCAATGTGATGCGATAAGAAGGGCGCTTTGCCTTGGTAATACCTTCACCAAAAACCCATAACTCTAATCTTAATGGAAAAACTTCTGAATCACAAATACAGTAGGGAGTTTAGTTGATAATAATGTACCAATGTCAGTCTCTTAGTTCCTACATGTGTCCATAGTAATGTAAGATGTTGATAACAGAGAAACTGAGTATGGAGCGTATGGGACTCTCTGTACTATCTTTGCAACTTTTCTGTAAATCTAAAATTATTCCATAGCAAAAGGCTTATTTAAAAATGTCTTGGATCCACTAAAGAGTACCAAGTAAGCAAAGATGGAGAAAAATATGACCCATGACCAAGGGAAAAAGCAGTCAATAGAGATAGACCTAGAAATATCACAGATGGCAGAATTTGCAGACAAGGACATTCCGAACAACTATCATTAACATCGATGTTCACGTTCAAGAACATAGAGGAAAGCACAAATAAGGTGAGATAAATAAAAGAATATAAGAAGGATTCGAACTTCTGGAAATGTAAAAATGCAAACCCTGAAATGAAAACTACACTGAATAGAATTAACAGCAGGTTAGACACTGTTGAAATAAATATCAGCGACCTTAAAGTCACAGTGATAGAAAATATTGAAAATGAAATACAGAGGGGGGAAAAAAGAAGACTGGGGGTGGGAGGACCTAACAGAGCCTTAGTGACCCGTGGGTTCTCAAGAGGTCTAACATATGTATAATTGAGTTCTAGAAGGAGATGGTAGGAAAAGACATTTGAAGAAATACTGGTTGAACATTTTCTAACTCGGATGAAAACTTTATACCCACAAATCCAAAAAGTTTCATGAACTCCAAGCAGAAGAGACCTGAAGGAAAACACGTCTAGGAACAGCAGGGCCGATTGCCGAAAACCAATTTGTGATGAAGGGCCCGTGCCTGTCCCAAATAGTCTACAGATATTTGTCAAATATTGAAATGCATGAAATTAACAAATACATAGAGTATCACATGAAAGCTATGGGGAATAATACAATAGGATAAGGGGGAAAGGGTGTGCCCAACCCAGAGGAAGTAAGTTTTCCAGATGGTGATTCTAACAGCATGACCCGTGAGCAGAGCCTGAAGTGCCAGTCAGCAGAAAGAGAGCCCAGGAAGAAGAACTGCGTGTTTGAAGGCCCTAAAAAGAGACCATGCCTGGTGGGTTCAAGGAAGAGCCACACAGCCAATTAGTTACCGACTGGAGTGAGCGGGGAGAGAGTAGTAGAAGAGGTCAGGTTGAGTTCGGTGAACAACGCAGAGACCTTGACTTTTACACTGGTGAGGGGGAAGATATTGGGGGGCCTTGAGGAGAGGGGCGGCATGATCTGACTATGGTTTTCAAAGTTTCACTCTGGACCTCGAGGGGCCAGGTTGGAAGTAGGAAGGCTACTTAGGAGCCCATTGCAATGACCCGAGGGAGGAATGACTCAGGCCGGGCAGCGGCCGTCGGAATGGTGAGAAGTGGTCAGGGCCTGGATACCTCTTGAAAACAGACACCAGGATTCGCCAAGAGGTTGGATACGGAGTGTAGAGAAAGGAGTGAAAAGGAAGACTGGAAAGCGTTCAGCCTGGGCGGTTAGTGGAATTGAGTTACCATTTAGAAGAAGGGAAGCCTTCGTGAGGAGCAGGTTTGGGGTGGGGTGAGGATCAGAGAGGGAACGAATACAGCCATCTCTCCCTGTCACAACGGCAGACACCGCGAATGGCTGACCCCACTCTTTCCCATTGATCTTCGATGCGGCCTCAGAATTCTTCTCAACACAGAGCTCGCAGTAGGCCCCTAGCTGTTCATTTGGGAGGGAGCAGACATAGCAGTTAAGAGTTAGAGCTTGGGGTCTGATTTCCCTGGGTTCAAATCCTAGCTCCATCACTAAGTAGCTTATGAATTTGGGCCAGTTATTTCATCACTGTGAGCCCCAGTTTCTCTGTTAAATGTTTCTACATTTCCATTTCTTAATATATTAAATGGGTAACACTTGGCACTTACTGAGTTTTGCGAAGACTGGATGAAAGAGAACATATGAAAAGCCCTACACACAGTGCCTGGCACACAGCGAGGGCTCCATAAATGGTGGCTGCACAGGCCACCGTGATTATTGGTGGGTTCACCAGTGCTTTGCCTGAGGAGGGGTCCCAGGAGGAGGGGAGCAGGGCCTGAAGAGACCCAGGGACAAGCGCTCAGGTTTGATCTCTGCCCTGTAAGTCCCCATTGGGCTTTCTGGAGAACCCCGCCTGGGCCCAGATGAAAACTCTCCCATTTTTGGATAGAGTGAGCAGTCGCTGAAATACAAGAAGTCCCTGTTGAAAAATGTCCCTGCTGCGAGCACTGCTGGGCGGATTAGCTGGCATTCCTTCTCCTCCATTGAGCGGAGTCGCAAGCTAATAAATATTTCAGAATTGGCTGTATTCAATCCAGCCCTTGTCCCGTTTGACGTCTGTTCTCTCAGCTTTCAGAAGGAGACAGGTGCAGAAGGATGAAAAGGGATTTAATTACTAAACATCCCCAACTCCCGATATGCAAACACATGCTGTGCTCTACACACACCTACTGCACACGGTCACGCACTCCCCGTGCACTCGCACACATGTCCCCACGAGGCCCCCAGCGGGCCCAGGCCAAGTGGTATGCTGGTGTGGTGTTGTGCTTACACATGCACGCCTGCACACAACTCACATAGGAGCCACATGTAAGCACATGGGCAAACATACATGTGGACAAGTGTGCTCCCCAACATGGACTCAGCACCCATGGGTGTTGACACGAGCATGTTTAGAGTCAATCTGTGTGGCTGCATGTGTACGCACATGTTTATAACCTGTGCTCACACGCGTGCATATACCAATAATATAGCCATTCAGATGTACGTGTGCGATGTGTTTCTGAGAAAAGGAAACTTCGAAGCCTCTATCATTGTCAAGCCATACTGTGCGCTATTGGAGAAAATTAGGTAATTTAGGTGAAAAGACAAATGGAAAGGGGACATAGAGACCTTCCACATTAAAAACTTCTATTTTCCCTGACAGGCACACGACTCACCTATGCACACCTGTGCCCACAGGCCTGCAGGTGCACAGACATTCCACACCCAAGGTGCACCTCTCCCCCCCTGTACAGCCTCCGTCAGGCACACCTGCAGGGGCGAGTGTGCCTTTGACTGGGCAGGTATACCCATGCGTGTACACACCAGCACACACACACACGCACACTCAGCCCTTTGCTGGGAATCTCAGTCCTTTTCTCCTCTCTGAGGACTCACCTGTCTCTTACTGCCTGTCCTCTGGGTGCCGGGCGACTCAGAGGCCTGGGTGAGAGACAGAGCTTCCAAAAACCCATGACCAGGAGCCTGGCCCTGATGTGGAGGGAGGAGGCCATACCTCTGGCTCCCATCTTAGTGGCGAGGGCTGGGGGCAGGAAGGGAGGGACGTTTGGGAGGCAGGAGGCAAAGCTGGAGGCAGGACCCTGACTAGCGGCCCTCAGATTCCCTGACACCCCCCCTCAGGCCTGGTCACAATGGCTGAGGGGAACTGGCCCCACCTCAGAGGTTCAGAGGACCCCATCGCTAAGACCCCACCTGAAGATCTGAGCAGCCTGGGTAACTGGTGCCTGCTTTGCCCCATTCACGGCTTTGCTTGGTCATCGATGCAAGAGCCAGTGAGCACATTCTGGGTGTCAGGTGAGAGCAGAGGACTGTTATGTGTTCGGTGCTGGTGAGCAGTCCCGAAGGGCCTGTTTCTCAGTGAGCGCGCAGCCCCAGGCAGACCAGGCCTGTGGGCCAGCCTTGGCCCTCTGTCAAGCAGAACCCAACCAGGACTTTTTTCCAGGCAGGGTCGTTGCAAGCAGACAGGGGTTGGGAGGGATGGGGGGGCTTTCCAAGAACCAATCAGTGGGTCTTATGGAAATATATGCAAATAAAAGATGCAAAGCAGCGCTGAGTCTTTTTGCACCTGCCACCAGCCCAACCTGCCCTAGGTGAGCACTTCCTTCCCCTTGACAGGAAGCTTGGGGGCTCCAGTCCCAGCAGGAAACAGTCCTCTGGCTACAGCCTTACTTTCCCCCCCTGGTGGTCTGGGTGCACGCCTCCCCATCCCCACCACTGCTAGGCCCAGTTTGCTCCCCTGCTTGGGAATGGGGGACCCCTCCTGCCCCTGCCTCAGGTGGCCCTATCCTCACTCGGCCACACCCTCTTGCACTCATTTCTAGTCCAATACAAACTTACCCATGCACAAATACGCACTGATGCGTGCTCGTCTATACTCAGCTGCGTACTCACTTATGCAGTCATTTGTGTGACGACCCACCTATGTGCTCACACTCCTCAGACGCATTCGTCTTCGCACACTCTTGCTCAACCATTCATGGTCATATATGTATGCATGCTCATTCATACCTTTGTGCTCACATATTCATATGCCCTTGCATCTTAGCACACCCTTGCACACACGTGCACATTACTTACACGTGTTAACATACACCCACGCATATGCCTGCACACACCTGTCCTTGACCTCATGGGAGCCTGTGGACCTGGGTCCCATCCAGGTTCAGAGATCAGGGTCCTGGGAGAGGCAGGTTGGTGGGGCCATGGGGTGGCTGGGTACCCACCCCCAGTGGAGGCTGCCCAAGGACCCAGCACGACCCCCTGCAGGCTTCCCTGAGTAGGTGGGGGTCCCTCCCACAGACACCCCCAACAGCCTCTGGGACAGGCAGGAGGGCGGGCTCCCCTGGGAGGATAATGCCCCCCTCGGGAAGCCTAATCGAAGGGTAGGAATTGGAAAATCAGCACTGCCGGAAGTGGGGACCTACCTGTGTTGCCTTTGTTCCTAGAATGAGCAAGTGGGAGATGGGAGGGAAGGAACGGAGGCAAGGCGGGGGCGGGGGGTTGCTAGGAGGGGACTGGGGTGCCCTTGTGCTACGTGGTGAGTGCCACCACTGGGAGTAAGCCAGCACTATCAGGCCCTGAGCCCCCCAGAAGGGTTGGAGCGACCTGGGAGCACCTTACTGCACCCAGTCCCTACCCCTGGTTTCTCCTGGGTCTCCCTCTCCATCACTGCACACGGGAGGGCCCGGGGACAAGGTGGATGGGCGTCACACTTACTAGCTGTGTAACCTCAGCGAGTCCTAGCTCTTCAAGCCTCGGCTGCTTCCCATGACCCGTCCTGCAGGTGCGGTGCCCTATCCTGGCTCATCGAGCGCTAAAGAGAGTTCCCAGGCTGTGTGCGCGGTGGGGCCTTGAGTACAGTCTCATCAAGTTCTCCGAGCAACGCCATGAAGCTAGTTCTTATTTTACAGATGAGGAAACTGAGGCATGGGAGGTCAGGTGAATGTCTGGGGTCATATACTAGCAAGTGGCAGAGCCTGGGACTCAGGTCTCTATGACACGGAGGCCAAGGGCTCTACCTCCCACAGGCCGCTACCCCTTGTCTGCTGGTGGCCCCCTCCTGGTCTAAGGAAGAGACCCACAGTCTTCTCGAGGTCCCCCTGGGAGGAGATTGTGCTTGAAGAGGGTCACCAAAGGAAATGAGGCAATCTCAGCGGAGTTCACACCTTTTCCAGCCTCTCCCCGACCCCCACCTGCATCCCCGCCTGGTGAGCCACCATTGGCCTCCATGCCTGCTGTGTGTAACTTCACACACCTGTGCGGCCCACCCACGTGTGCCAGGCATGCGCAGCTGGGCGGTCCCCTCGGGAGACTTTTCCTGCTCGATCTCTGAGACCATCCTTTCTTGGCCTTGGACGAAGGGAATGCTTTCTACCCCTGCAGCGGTCACTACTTGTTACTCCTTACAGCCCCAACCCCACCGCACAGATGCAATCACTGAGGTCAGGGATACCGGGCGGAGGCTTTTCTAAAGGTCTTCTCTGGGTCCTGGTTTCTCCTACTGTACGTAATATGACGGGGTTGCATTCTGCCCTATTCCTTTTCAGATCCTCCTGTCTCTACCCCCTGGGGGCCCGGTACTTCAAAGCCAAGCTGAGTGATGAAGAAGGTTTTCCTAACTCTGTCTGTCTGGTGCCAAATGCACAGAGCGCCAGAGCGGGGTCACAGCCCAGCTGCCTTCTGCCCGCAGCACTGCTCACCTCTGACCTGGGGCAAAAGAGCTGGGCACCCAGGACGCGGGGCATGACTTACTTCCCCCCCCTTCTCGAACCTCAGGTTCTCACTCAGAAAATGGGGATGTTGACGCCGCCCTCCAGGAGCTCAGAGGCAACAGGGTAGACACACACAGCTGCACAGCGTGATGAATGCCGCTGTCAGCACATCGTTCATGGGCCTAGACGCGGGCCTGGCCCCGCTCACGGCGCTTCACCTGCGTCGGCCCCACAGAGCTACAGGCAGGTACTCTTGCCGTCTACCGGCCATGCCCTCTACCTGGAATGCTTTCCCTCCACAGCTGCCTGGCTGGCTCCAGGCCCTTCTGGGGGGCTGGCCACTTGTCTCAAGCTGTAACCTCCTCTCGTCCTTCCACTACTCCCCTCCTCATCCTACTAAGCGTTTAATTCTTTTGTCCTGACTGTTGCCTGTCTCTTACCCGAGGGCCTGAGTTCCAGGGAGCAGGGACTTGTTTCTCCTTCGTTCACTGCCACTTTCCCGGGGCGGCGGCAGAGCCCAGGACAGAGCAACGCTCAGTGTGGATTTAGTGTTCGGACATCCATTTTGCAGATGAGGAAACTGAGGCCCGGAGGGGTGCTGTGAGCTGCTGCAATGGTGGCAGGGCCGGAGTCCGGCCTTCCGAGAGGTTCCCGAGGCCCATGAGAAGCCCCCAGACCCCCAGTCAGCTCAGTCCTGGCTTGGGGCCTGTCTCCCCTCTACCCTGCTGTAGGTGGCAGTGGTTGTGGACAGACAGTCCCTCTCTCACCGCACCCCCCTGGCCCCCAACGCTGCCCCAACTCCCACCCTGTCCCTCCCACCATCCTCTGGGGAACAGAGGCTGGGAGGGGCTGCTGGGGGTAGGGAGGAGCTTGACCCCCTCCCCTTTCCCCTCCTGGGCGGCCCCCTCCCAACCCCAGACTGGAAATCTGACACCCTGGGCCCATCTGCTGCCCTCCTGTCCTCCCGCCCCTGGAGGCCGCTGGGCCTGCGGCTGCAGAGCAGTGATTGTTCCGGGCTGAATGGGCAGGCCTGGCGCCCACGCCAGGTGCAGCATTGTGAGGGCCCCGACACCTGCCTGGCGGGGCGCAGGCCTTGCCCGCACGGACCCTCACTGGCTGAGGGGAACCGCCCACTTGCCCCTTGGGCTGGGGCTGGGGACCAGGCTCCTGAGGCTCCCCCCAAGGTAGAGCACCCCCGAACACCCAAAGTCCCTGCCGGCCCCTCCACTCCCTCACCTCCCCGTTCCTCCTCTCTTTGCCTCTCAGCCCACGTGCGTGCATGTTCTGGGGGCCAGGGATACCACCACTTACTGGCTGTAATGGGCAAGAGACACACGCGCTCTCTGAGCCTCAGTTTCTCATCTATAGAATGGGGGTAGTCATAGAACCCACCACCCAGGAGCAGTAGAAAGACCATAGGCGATAGTCCATGGGTCATGCTTCACACGTAGTGGGTGACAGAGACGAGCAGTCATCATTGCTGAGACCTAGCAGCGTGCAGAGGGGAGCCCAGGGGAGCCAGCCCCAGCCCCCAGCAGGCCCAGCCCTGGGGGCCCCCAGCCTGCTCCCTGCCTGCCTCCCCTTGCCCGGCCTCCCGCCCGCTCTATGAAAATTTAATGCCGGGTAATGACAGTCTGGGCTAATGAAAGAGGCTTCTCTTCTGGCAAAAAGAGAAAAACAAACAAAAATCAACAACCTGCAAGGGGGCATTAAGTTTTCATGAGATGCTCTTCCCCACTGACACCCGCCCCCTGCCCTGGCTCACCCGGGCAGCGCCAGACCCCTCCTTCCTTCTTTCCTTCCTTCCTCCCTCTCAGAGCTGGGCTGGGCGGCCTGGGGTGGGGGTGGGGGTGGGGGTGGGGCAAGGTTGTGGGGGCCTGGCTCTTTGAGGAGCATCTTCCTGGGGCTCCCCCAAAAGGCGAGGCACCTGCCGGTCCCGGGGAGGGAGGGAAGCCCTTGGAGGGCTCTGGGATGGGGCTCCAGCTCACAGAATCATCTCTGGGCAGTAAGTGGGGGGTGGGGACCAACCCAGAGTGGGGAGGAGAGGAGAGGAGAGGAGAGGAGAGGAGGGGAAGGGCTCGGGGCCCCCTCCATCTGCCGGCAGCCTCCTGTGTGGCTCGGCTCGACGCCTCACCAGCTCGGCTGTCTGCTGCCAGCCGGGCTGGACGCGGTTAGAGAGAAGGGCACAGAGCCTCTCCCGCTCTCTTTCCCTCTCTTTGTGGTATCCTGGAGAGCCATTGGCTGCTGCCTGTGATATCCTGAGAGATGCGACAATTAATTTTCTTTTAATCAAGGTCGGATGAAGTAAATTGGTGCGGTTCTGCAGCCCTTCATTTTCTGTTTTTGCAGTGATGCAAAACAAATATGATCAAATTATGCTCCTTCTCACCTTATTGAATTAGGAAGCATGACTGATCAGAGGGAGTGGAAATGTTCTAGACCATGTAGCACCCCTCCGGGCTCCCTCCTTGGATTCAGAGGAGGGTCATCTCCCCCAGGGGCCCCAGGGTGTTGGTGGACGACAGTCGATATGGTTGGTGCTCCGGAATTGAGTAATTGAATGAGTGAATGAGTGAATGAATGAGCAAGCGATAGATGCAGCTGATCATTACATAGAGGTGGGCGGGGCGGAGAGAAGGACCCACTTTGGTAAAGACTTCTCTCTAGAACCATCCTCTTGTTTATTTCTTCATGGGATTTCTCACCGCCTGCAAGTCTCTTGTTCACGCGTCTCTCGGGCATGTGCGTTGTCTGTCTATGCCTCTCAGATATGTGCTCTGTGAACTCCGTGCTCTGTCTACCTTATTCACCACAGGTCCTGGCACATAGTAGGTGTTCAGCAAGGATGACAGACATTGACGCTCCTACGGCCACATCACGGGTGCCCCGTGCAGATCTGAACTCAGGGCGGCCAGCACCGAGCCTGTGTGGTTGGGTGGAGGACGTGACTGAGAAGGTGAGAGCTGGGTCTGATAAGGTTAAGCAGAAGTTGGACCCAGGGACAAGCAGGGGGAGAGCGTTCAGGTGGGGGGACTGCATATGCAAAAGTTAGTGGTCAGCAATGACAGGGCTGGTTGGGACAGAGGATGACTAGGTGGGCTGGCAGGAGAGGCCGCCACACACAGGACGGTGTTGCCTGGGCGCTAGGGATGCGCCCCGGGCTCAGATCCCAGTTTCTTTCTCGGACGTTGCAGATTTTTTTCTGCCACGCTTTCTACAGTGAGACTAGCAATTGACATCCCTTCTCCAAGTCATCTGAGGAATGAACGAGGTGACAGCCATGTCAGGCGTCCTCACAGCAGGCACTCAATGAATGCCAACCTCCATCATCAGCACTGTTTTTTATTTCTATTATGAAAGGTGGTTGGGGCTACATTGAGAAAGGTCTTGAATGCCACCCCACAGAGGTGGACAGAACAGACAGGAGTGCGGGTTCCTCAGGCTGCCAGGGGGCGCAGCCTGCCGGGGAACACAGCCCGCCGCGCCCGGAGCGGGGCGAGGCAGACTGGATCTCTGTAAACAGTCCCGTTTTGCAGGTACCAGGAGAGCTGGCTGTTTGAAGAACTGTACCCAACATCCTTCTCGGAAGCAAAGACTTTCTGCGAAGTGAATGATCCCCGCTTGGGCTTCAGGTGAGTAAGGCGACAGAGTGACCGTGAGGCTGACCAGATCTAAGATTCTCAAGAGTGACTGGAACCCTCTGACCCTCCACAGTGGACAGGCCTGTCCTAGGTAGTGGAGGTGGGGTGGCGGGGTAGTGCGGAGGGAGGGCATCGATGGCATGGTGACCGCCCCTCGGGAGCTGGGAGCCTCGCTGGGAGCCTCGCTGGGAGACAAGACATGCATGCGTGGTGATAAGCGCCATAAATTCATAACCAAAGGGAAACACACATATCCACACATACACCGAGGAGACAGAAAAACCACACCAGAGGAGGGTCCCAGCTCCCAGCGGCCAGTATTCTGGTTTTAGGGCATTCGGACAGAGCCAGGTGGCCCAGGGAGGCACTGTAGAGCAGAGAGGCCACCTGGAGGAGGCCAGAGAACTTTAAACAGAGGTGAAATGGGAGTGTGGTGTCCAGAGCCAGGTGTTCTCAGTGGCGTTTGGGGAGGTGCAGGGATGAGGCAAGTCCCCCAGGACACGTGGACAGGTGGGGCTATCCATCTCTCACTCCTGAGGGCGAGGCCCGCCGTGGAAACACCCAAACGAAGTTGGCCCTCAGGACACTCGGGGGAGCCCCCCTGGGGACCCAGGCCCCCAGACCCCCAGAGCAGCTCCTGTAGAACATTGCACAGTTTGGGGGTTTCACGATTCAAAAACTTGAGGCTCACGTCAGTGCCGTCTGCAGCAGGCTCTGGGCAGCCTGCTATTATGGCCAAGCTTTGGGCTTCCTGACTCTATCACGGCTGAGCTGTGTGACCTTGGGCAAGTGACTTGACCTCTCTGGGTTTGAATGGGATGAACCTCACAGGGTTTGTTGTATGGACCCAGCAAATCCCTTGGTCTCAGGGAAGTCCCCTAGCTACTCTCGGTCCCCAGGCTGGGCTGTGGTGTAAAGAGGCAGAGGGATGCCTGAACCATGGAGCAGATGGACGACTGAACATCGCTCTGTGGGCCACCCCAGCGTGGGCCTGCTGTACCCAAGGGCCTGGGCCACAGCCTGTGGGACCAGTCTCTGGGTGGGGACTTCTCCTCACCGGCTGAGTCATCACTCCTGGGGTGCAGCTGGTGACCCAGATAGGGCAAGATCATGACATATCTTTATCTCTGACATCTCTCCAGTGCCTCCCGTTCCCTTTCCTCTTCCTGTTCTCATCCCCTCATCCAGTCATTTGGTGGGCCAGACTGACAGTGTGACTACTCAACACCAAATCCCTCCTACTCTAGGTGAGGTCTGTGGTCCTCCTAGGCCTTCTGTCTCTTCTTCTCTAAGTTCAACAACAATAATAATAACTGCCGTTTACTGAGCACTTATCAATTAGGCACTGCTTTGCATACATTAAATCTAATCTCTCTATTTACCAGGAGAAGCTGTTACTATTATTATTCCCATTTTACAGATGATGAAATGGAAGCTCAGAGAAGTTGCCCAAGGTTACAGAGACAGGCATGGCAGGACCAAGATTTTAACTGGGTTGCTCTGACGCTAGAGCTCACGTCTTTCCCATGATGCTTTGTGCGGTTTGTCTTCCTTGTGCCCTCCTGACTCTCTGGTGGTCTTCCCTCCTCTCAGATACCCCTGTCCCAGACACCTCCCAGCGGGTTCCCATTAAACTGACTTGTCCCAGATCCCAGTCCATCAGGCCTCTGTTCTCCCCATGGCTAATCCAATCACATCATCCACCCAGTTTATTTATTTTTAAAATATGTTTATTGATTTTAGAGAGAGAGGAAGGGGGGAGAGAGAGACACAGAGAGGGAGAGAGATAGCGATCAGCTGCCTCCCATACATGCTCCGACCAGGGTTCGAACCCGCAACTTAGGTATGTGCCCTGACTGAGGATTGAACCCACAACCTTTTGGTGTATGGGGTGGCACTCCAACCAACTGAGCCACCTGGCCTAGGCCATCCACCCAGTTTAATGGGTCACCTCTCTCCAGGAATTGCTCCCGCTATCGGAGGAGGCTTCTGGGGACTCTGCCCAACTCCAAAGGCGTGAGGCCAGCGTACGTGGTGTCTCCAGCAGACCCCTCAGGCTGCTCTAGGTCTGTGGGTGGAATGGGGGAGCCCTAGGGCCATGCCCCCACACGGAGCCTGGGATGCAGGTGGGGAGGCGATGAGAGGGAAGGGGCGGCGCCAGGGGTGGGGGGGCGCCCAGCTGGTGAGCGGTGATCCTTCCTTATCCCAGCATCAGCGCCCGCTGCTTTTCCAGGCTGGAGTTTCAGATCTCGTTTTCACTTTGGCCTTTGATCACACCCAGAGGGGGTGGCGGGTGGGCCAGAGGCGGGGGGGTGGGAGCCTTGAGGGGCATGGGGGAGAGTGGATTCCAAGGAGACACCCCTCCCCCACCACACACAAGTATCTGCTGTCAGAAGTGATGCTCTGAGGACAAATGACAAGGGTGGCCTAGAGCCCGCGCGTGCTTCGAGGACAAGGCTCCCACCCGGGCATCGCCTCTGTCCACGCTTTTTTTTTTCCCAAATGAAAATAGCTTTGCTGTTCCCCGCCACACCCGATTATTAAAGTCATATATGTTTGTTGTGTAAGAGTCAGGCAGTGAGGAAGAGAAGTCCCCAAATCTTCCCTCCCCATTGCTCACCACAGGGCTGGAGTAGAGGTGGCTGTCCCTATGCACTTACCCACGGGGATCTCTCTCCACCGGGAAAACAGGATGTGCTACCTCAGATTGAGCTGAAACCTGATTTTTCACACCCATTGTATTTTGAACATCCCTCCGTGTGGGTACATTTACAGCTATATTCAGTGGTCACCTTCAATTCCTCACTCTCTGCTGCATTTAACTGATTCCCTCATGCTGGACTTTGAAACCGTTTCCAATTTTGGCCCTCCCTGGAAAGGTGGTCAGTGGCTGACTCCTTTTGGTTTTCACTACCGGCCACTCCTGCCAGGACGGCTCAGCATCCGGCTTCCTGGGCTCCTCCAGCTTCACCCACCATCCACGGAGAAGGGCCTTGGCTCACAAGGACCTCAGCTGGTCCAGAGACTGACAGTGCAAGGAGTGCGTGGCCATGAATTCCAGAGACCTGGACTTAAGCGTCACGCCGCCATATAGGGACCAGGAGGACTTGAACAAGCTCTTTACCTCTACGAACCTCCGATTTCCAACCTAAAAATGGGGGAAATAACAAACTCACTTCAAGGGGCTTCCACAAGGCGCTTGGGACCTGTGGGTGGAAAGGGGCTCAGTCCTGGGCTTGGTCACGTGGTGGGGGCTCAGCCTGGTTGAGAAAAAGCTGAGACGGAGGGTGGGGGAGTGGGACCTGTCCAGGTGAGACAGGGCAGCCTGAGCAAAGGTGTGGAGGGGCTCTGACACCCTCCATTCCTTCACCCTCATGCCCACCTATCTTCCCACTGTTACTCTTCACTTTAAAAAAGTGACACACACAGGCTTACTGTGGAGAAATTCAGAAAGCACGTAGGATTTTAAGAAGCCAGTGTAATTCCCTGGCGATTTGACCCCTGCGGATTAACTGCTGTGACCATTTTCTGGTCATGGATTTGCAAGGTAGAGATGTTTCATTCCCAGAGGGCCCTCCGCTATATAATCAGGAGGTCTGGACTTGGTCCACAGCACGTGGGGTTTAGGGTAGATTTGGGAGGGACTGTCCCAGCTGAGAGGGTCAGCATCCCAGGATCAGGCGATGGAAGAAAACTGGTGTTTCCAGGCAGGATGCTCGGGGAGTCCTTGGCTGGGGCCCTCCGGAGGTGGGAGCCTCGGGGACACCCAAACGTGAGGGTGGGAGAGTAAGAGCAAGTGGCGTTTTGTAGGAGATGTCTCTTGCAGAGGGGACAACTGGGGAGGGGAGAGGAAAGGGACAGGGAGGGACCAGGCCGTTTGCAGCCAGAAACCCGTGTCTGTGAGGGGGATTGGCGGAATGAAAGATGGTGGGCTCTGAAAATGTGTGTGTCAGCAGTGGGCAGACCACGCCAACACTTAGAGCTGCCAGGCTGGGAGGCACTTTCAGGGCGAGTGGAGAAAGGGCCAAAGAACCGGGTTGAGCTATAAATCTCTGGCAGGACCGACTAACACCCCAAGAACCCCACCTTCGCCAGCCACCTCCGGGGGACCAGGTATCTGGGGGGTCCCTCCGTCATTCTTCATCATCCCCTTGCCATCGCCATCTCCCCAGGAACGTCCTTCATCTGGCCCGCAGGGTTCATGTCACCCCACGGAGCGCGGGCTCCGTGCCACTGTACACTTCGGAGAATCATTAGCAGAAATCATTAGCTAGAATACAGCCTCCCCCATAAATCTCCCCTTGCACCTGGATCGTTTGTCCGTGCCTAATTTCCATCTCCCGAACTTTATGATTTGTCCCTCGTTTGATGAGCGCTTCTCCCATCAATTGTGCCGTAAGTGCTTGCGGAGAAAGACCCCCCGCACTGACCCCATCTCAGACAGAGCGGTTTGGGCTCCTTGCCCTGCATGCTGGGTAGAGGCCCCCTCCCCAGGCCCCTCCTCTGTTCGTCCCTCAAAGGGCAGCTTAAAGACGCTGTGCCCGCAGCTTCTGTCACAGATGGAGGCAGAGCTGGGCCCAGACTGTGGTTGGGACAACGAGGGGAAGAAAAGAGGGGAGGGCCCACGCCTGGCTGGGTGGTGTGGAGGGAGCAGAGTCCTTGGGCAGGGGTCAAGAGGCTTGGGTTTTTATCTGCCCCCAAATCGCTCTGTGACCTCAAGCATGTTGCTTTTCCTCTCTGAGCCTCGATTTCCTCACCTCATGCGGGAGAATAATGCTGCCCATCTTTCATGGTTATGGTGAGGGCTGAGGTTCATTCATTTGCTGATCCATTCACCCATTAGTGCTTGCGCACATTCGAAAACCACTCACTAAGTCCCTCCGCTCTGCAAGTGTTCACTGGACACCTGCTGTGCACCAGGCCCTTCTGGGCTCAGACAGACTCAGCAAGAGACTCGAACACCAGCAGAGTTTGAAGGGCCCTTGCTGGTCAAGAGCCAGGGCCTCGGTGCCCAGGAGATGCGGGCTTGGAATCCTGGCTCTGTCACTGACTAGCTGTGTGACCTTGGGCAAGTGATCTGATCTCTCAGAGTCTCAGTTCCCTCATCGGTAAAATGGGAGTGAAATGAGCGACTATGGAGAACACCAGATACATGGCATATGCTTGACACAGGACACCCATTGCCACTGCTACCAAGCTTTGCCACCAAGGGCACACAGAGAGAGACAGTGGGGACAGAGCCAAGGGCTTCTGGCCGGGGAGGGAGGACTTCCAGCCTTGCATCTGCCCAAGTGAAGCGTTTGGAAATGTCAGAAGAACCTCAGAAAAGGGGCTGAGAGGGGGTTAGGGCAGAACTCAGACTTCTGGATTTCTGCACCCTCCACAGGAAGGGTGTCCTCAGGGCCTGTCCTCAGGAGGCCCTGGGGCCCCAAGGAGCACCATACTGCAGCTGGTGGAAAACCCTGGCCGGCGGACCCTGGGCCCTCCCGGAGGAAACCCTTCAGATCTAGAAGGTCCCCTGGCTGTGCCTTGAGCACCTCTGGGTTTTGGGACACAGAGCTCAGCCCCACCTGCCCACGGGAGGGTGCTGGGAGCTCCCCCAGGACCATGGCAAGGGAAGGTGACCCAGAGAGGAAGCTGGGGAGGGGACGCCTCGTTTAACACTCAGGACTGGCCCCTACCCGGAGGGCAGGAGAGGGGCTCAGCTGGCACTGTGGTCATCGTGACTGGCACTTGCAGTGATGTCATTCATTCCCACTATGGGTGACCGGGGAGCCTGGTGGTGGCTGTATAAGCCACATGGCCTCAGACCAGTTACTTAACCTCTCTGAGCCTCAGTTTCTTCTTTTTGAAAAAGGGATAATAATCTCACAGACCTCATAAGATTATTGGGAGAATTAACTATAAGCCTCTTGGTTCGGTGCCGGGCACATAGCAGGCACTCAGGAAGTCGCGGTAATTGTCATCGTCCTAAGAACTGTGTTTGCCATGACATAGTTTTTGCTTCTTTTACCTTCTCACAAGCTTAGGGGCAGGATTTTTATGCCCATTTTAAAGGTAGAGACATCGAGGCCTAAGGCAGCTCAGAGCGCACACGGTTTTAAGTAGCCAGTCGGTGGTGAAGCTGGAATTAGAACCCAGGCCTTCCCCAGCAGGGTCTCTCCAGGGGGTCGGCCCCCAGTGTGTGAATTCCCAGGAGCTGAAAACAAAGAGCTGGGACTCAGATTCATCAACACACTCCCACGGGGGTGACTCACCTGCCAGAGTGAGAACAGGGATCTGTCCCAGCACATTCCCACCCCCTGGCAGCAGCCGCCCTGCTGACCGGAGGGCCAGGGAAGGGGGCAGGCCGAGGGAGAGGTGAAGGAAGGGGCTGTCTCCCAGCCTGAGGGTCCCAGGTGCCATGAGGGCCTGAGCCCCCAGAATGCCCAGGGCAGTGTCCTTGGCCGGGGCGGCAGGGGAGCGAGGCGGGGGCGGGAGTGGGGCGTGGGGCCGTGGCGGGCGCCACGGGCTGGGAAGCAGCTTGCAGATTTTACAGGTCACATTATCTTTTATGGGCATCCTAAAAAGAATGTCAGGCACTAGAGGCTTTTTTTCCCCTTTCCTGTCTCTCCCTCTCCCTCTTTTATTTTATTTTATTTTTGACTCTGATCACTGCGGTCACTACTGCCTGGTCCTGAGGAACTGAGCAATCCCGCTGGCATCACCTGAGCACTGGGTCCTGGGGACACTTGGCTACTTCTTTCTGGGATAGGGTAGAGCGTCCGTAGCTGGTGGTGACAGAACGTTCCCTCTCCCTTCAGGCTGGAGAGGGCCCATGTCGCCCCCATCTAGCTAGGACGGTCTTCCCCCGCCCCCTCCCTGCCACTCCATGTGCCTCTGCCCACAGAATTCTGTCCACAGTGGGGATTAATTCACCCCCAGCATCAGCTCTCTGGCACTGCTTATCCCAGACTGCGGGGGAGGCCCATCGGTCCCCCCGAAGATCTTGACTATCCTCGCTCTTTCCCAGGTGGCCCCATTTCCCCTTCGTCCCATCTTCCGTTGATCTCACTCCCAGGAAGAGGACCGGCCCTTGGGGTCCCTGGGAACCGGCGTTTGGGTCCAGAAGTCCCGGTTTCTCGCCTCTACAGTGGGTTAAATCCTTCAGTCCACTTCCCAGGGGCATTATGCATGGGGCTTTGGCTCCTTCACTTTAGGGAAAGCACCACCCTGGAAGGGACAGGGAGAGACCCGGAAGATGAGGGCGTGTGAGTGTGTGTGTGTGGGAGTGTGCATTAGCCAGTAGAAGGACACCCCAAGACTCTTGGAGTCCATACGGCACGGCGGTTAGTGACATTGATTTTGGGCCCCAGCTCTGCCACGTACCACCTCTGAGCCTCAATTTCCTCGTTTGGAAAATGGGGGTGATAATAATAGTCCTTACGTCATAACGTTGTTGGGGGAAGTCACTGAGTTCACAGGGCCTGGCACATAGTAAGTGCTCAATAAATGCTAATGATCATAATTAGTATAATTATTAATCAAGTCTGGGTATGTCTGAGCTGCTGCTCTCCATCCCCGGAGACTCCAAGAGAAGGGGACGTGGGCTGACGTGGCAGCAAGAGCCACTGAGGTGACATATCAGGAAGAACTCCAGGCCATGATACCAGTGACAAGGAGGGCAGGGGTGGGGCAGCTTTTTCCTCCGAAATGGTTAAGAAATAGGGGAGACCGGCCAAGAAAGCAAGTGCTGCCCAGGAAAATTAGGCAGCGGGCCAAGTAAGAAATGTGACCTTCCTTCTGCCTCTCTTTTTTCTTTCTTCTGAGCCTGAGATGGGTGGGGCAGGGGGTTTGCCTTCAGCCGGGCCTCAGGGCCGAGGTACCAGTAGGATGGATGTGGGGGGGGGGATGGGGAAGGAGGAGAGGGAATCCCTTGGGGGGGGGGTCTGGGAGACGGTGTGAAGCTGGATGGAGCTGGTCGACCAAACCTGTCCTTAGAGCTAGGCAGTTTGTGGGGGCTGCTGGGACCCTCGAGCAGCTCTAATACAAACCTGCAAGAAAAGGAAGGTCCAGGAAGGCGAGCCGACTTGCCTAGCAGGCAGAATGAGAGCCCCGACTTGATCCGGGGCTGCTGGCTGGGATGCCATCTGAGCCCCGGGGCTCTGGGCTTAGCCCGAGGAACTTAGCCCCGGCCCTTCGGACATATAGCTTTCTCAGGCTGGGGCAGCTCAGTCTCTCGGACACGAGGTCTCAAGCCTTTCCCGCCGAAGTGTCTTTGAGCGCGTCCCTAGTGGGGGTGACCTGATGGGGGAGACCTGGGGGGGGCCCATGCTCAGTCTGTGTTTCTCTTAAGTTTACACAGTAGGATGTGCTGTCCCATACTGGATCTGGGTCACTCAAATAAAAAATAATGCTTACCGCCCTCCCCCTCCCTCCCCTCCACCGCCCCCACGATCATCATCTCCCCAACAAGGTGGCAGGATCTCGGCCAGGAGGACAGCTCCGCCAGCTACAGAGGCTCAGGGTTCAAAGGTCCACTCTGGATGTCAACCTCCGGAGGACAGGTTTCTTCAGCCCGCCTCGCTGCTGTGCGGCCAGTTCCCGGAGCAGGGCTTGGCACGTGGGAGGGGCTCGGTAAACGTAGGGTGAATAAACGAATGAATGACGAGTAGATGAAGTTGTCTGGGAAGCTCTGGCTGAGGAAGTGATGCTCCAGCTGAAATCCGAAGGATAAGGAGGTGGGGAGAGGAGAGACAAGCCCTCCAATCAGAGGGAACAGAACGTGAAGGGCTTGGGGCAAGGAGAGCTCAGAGTGTTAACGGAGCTGAAATAAGGCAAATGTGACTAGAGAGTGTTGACTGGGACACAGTGAGCTCCAGGCCCTTAAGCCCAGTTCCTTTCCTTTTTAGCTGGGTGGTCTCGGACAAGTTATTTGTCCTTTCTGAGCCTCTGTTCCCTGGTCTGTCCAGTGGGCTAGTAAAAGGACCTACCACATTGGGAGTTGGGGGAGGACCCAGGGGCCAATACACAGGGCCAGCCCACGGCCAGCCTCAAATACCCAGTGGCTCCGATAATAATAATAATTACTAATAATTATTATTATTCCAACTACCACAAAGAAGCCGCGTTTTTCATTTGACGCCATACCCTCATGTCCCCACGCCCCGTTTCAAGCCCAGCCCAAGTTGCTGCCCGGGATTGCCCCTTCCTGTCCTGCCCCTCCTGAAGGTCGGGCCTCCCCAAGGTTATCTCTGTTTTTCTCTGGATTCTGTGAAGTCGCACAGGTCACACTCTGGGGCTGAAAAGCGTTGCTTTTTATAGCCTTCCCTGATGGCAAGGAATGCTTGTGGGGCCTGTCCTGTGAGTCCTGTCCCCTGGGCAGAGATACCTCCGGGGGCTGGGGGCCTCACAGCCACACCAGTCGGACACCCCAGCAGCGTGGGTCCTTCTAGGTCGGGCACCCCCCACTGCCAGGGGGTCAAAGGGGCTGGGAGGCTGGCTGAGAGGCAGAAGTCCCCTGGACAGAGATCCACGACTCCCCGATTCCAGCTCTGGGTGTGGGCGAGCCACCGTCCCCTCCCCACAAGCTTCAGTTTGCCCATCTGTAAAATGGGACTCTTGGGTCTTGCCCGCCCCCCAAAGTAGTGAGGAGCTGAAAGGCTTTGGAGAGAACGAGGCGGAGGCCCAGGCCCCGCAAGGGTGGGGAGGAAAGGAAGGGAAAGGGACCGGGGAAAGGGCAGGCGAACGATGTGGGGGCCTCGGCCATGGTCCGAAGGATCGGGCAGGAGGACGGAGGCGCGAATCTGTGTGGCAGGCACGCTGCCTCCTTCGCGTCATTTAATCCTCACTCTGAGCCTTGGTGTAGACGCAGTAATCACCATGGCTTACAGGGGGAGAAACCAAGGCCAGCAGATCTGAAGTCGTTTGCCCAAGGTTATCTGGCTTGTAAGTGTCAGAGCTGGGATTCCAGGACCTCGTTTGGGTCACTTTGGCAGGCGGGACCCCTCGATGGATGGCAGCAGAGAACACCAGTTGGGTGAGACCTCAGCCGGCCAAGCCCCTGCCCCACGCGGCACCAGGCAGGCGTCCGGCAGCTCACTCT
Organism: Mormoops blainvillei; assembly: GCA_004026545.1. Lineage (NCBI taxonomy): Eukaryota > Metazoa > Chordata > Mammalia > Chiroptera > Mormoopidae > Mormoops > Mormoops blainvillei. The sequence continues at coordinate 181,033 of PVJD01001882.1, read as the reverse complement.
TCAGGCTGGGAAGCCCCTGCCTCACCAGGTGCCCCCAGGAAGGGGCTTGACTGGCGAGGCCCTGAGCGCAGGGCTTGCTCAGCAAGACCAGGGCTGCACTTTGCCCCTCCCTCACCTGCTCACCCTGACTCTGCCTCCTCTTCCCTCCTTTCAATCTGGTCCTTATCGAGGATGATAACATTCAGCGTTAATAAAGCTCGAGTCCACTTTCTAACAGCTGATTGCCCCCACGCCCTGATTCGGCGATACAGAAGCCCGGGTCCTGTGCCAGCCCGAGGAGACCGCCGGGCAGCCACTCCGGCCCCGACCCCAGGGCTGCCTACGGGCACAGTCATGACCCCTGTCCCTGGTGGATTCCCTGGGGAGCCTCTGGAGAGTAGAAGCTCTACAAGTATCTCAAAGCTGCTTCCTTTTTGCCACAAGGACCCCAGATGGGGGCCAAGGGACAGAGATGAGATCAAGACCAGCCTGTGGTGTCCATCTGTCCATTCCCCTTCCAAACAATAACAAGCAGCGGCTACCATTTATTGAGCACCTACTTTATGCCAGTGTCTTCAGGCATTTTCTCAATGACTCGGCTACCATTTATTGAGCACCTACTTTATGCCAGTGTCTTCAGGTATTTTCTCAATGACTCATCAATAGCAGGTATTATTCGTAACCCCACTTCATTCAGAGATGAGGAAGCTGAAGCCTAGAGAGGTCCAGTCGCTCGCCCATGATCACACAGCTAGCGAGGTCAGGGTTTGAACTTAAGGCTCATGGAGTCTAGGGTCCAGAATCTCAAGGGCCCTGTCTTCTGCCTCGTGCTTGTGTTCTGCCAGTTGGGGAGCACCAACCCAGCAGCACCTGTCCTCACACAACCTGAGTGGTCCTGCCACGGGAGAGACTGACTTGGGACCCTCCTCCTTCGCTCCCTGTCCTAGGTAGGTCTGAGGTGGCAGGGCCGAGAGGGGTTTCCTGCTGCTATCCAAGCCTGGGCCAGCTGCCAGGGCTCAGCTGGGGTGTCTGCACCCCAAGAGGACCTTTGTCCCTTTAATAGGTCCTCCTTAGTACAGGGTGTCCCAGGGCGGAGGGCATGGCCTGAGTGCCAAACCTGGGCAAGCCCTGCCCAGGGCACTCCCCATGCCCTGGAGCTGGGGGAAGGGCACCCCATCTTTGTCTTTGGTTTCCCTGCCAACAGGAGCTGGGTCCCCCAGTCACTCCCAGTCAGATCAGAGCTTAGGGTGTCCTAAGATCTTTCCTAAGTGTTATTTACCTCATTCGCCCCCACCCTGTTTTCCACTTCACACTTCTTGCTCCTACCACCTTTACCCTACCCCCTGCCCCATTCCTGGAAAGTACCTGCCCTCCTCCCAGCCAACTTTTAAGCCTCCACAGTCTTCAAGGCCCTACTCCTGGCACCTGCCCCAGGAAGCCCTCTCTGACGGCCGCAGTCCCCCACAGTCGCCGTTTCCTGAAGAGCACTGCGTCGTCCTCCAGTCCTCTTCAGCCCAAACTCACTGAGCCCCTCCTGTGTACCAGGTCCCGTGCTGTGCTGTATGGGGTAGGGAGGGAGGACAAATTATTGACACCCGGTCCCAGCCTTGCGGGAGCTCCCAGGCCCAAGGGGAGGCACATCGCTATATACATTCCCCTGGGCACTTTTCCAAATAGCGCAGCATGAACCCTTGGCCAGCCACGCCCCTCAGGTCCCCAGGACCCTAGTCCCCAGAAATGCAGGCAACCCAGGCTCAGCCCTGGCAACAGGCTTATAGTAGGTGCTCAATAAATACCTGTTGAAAGGTGAATGAATGAATGAATGAGCCAGTACCTGTGGGTTTACTCCGTTTCCTCTCCTGGACTCTAAGCTCCTTGGGGACAAGGACAAAGTGGGCAAAGCAGGGGTCTCTGGGAGCATAGAGGAGGGACATGTAACCAAGACAAAGGTGGGTGGCCAGGAAAGTACTGTCTCATCTGAGACCTGACAACAGAGAAGTAGGAGCAGGAAGCAGGTGCGTAAAGTAAAGCATTCTGGGAATACCGTGCCATGAGCAAAAGCCAGGGCCATGAGCACATGGCCCTTTTGGACAGAGAAGAAGGCCAGTGTGTTGGAGCAGTGCGGGCCGAAGAAAAGAGGAGAAGGAGGCAGGGCTGCGCCAGGTGGGACCTTGTGAGTCACGTGAAAGAGCCTGGACCAGATCCTACAGGCTCTGGGACCCCCTAATGGGCTTTGACAGGGGAGCGGTGGCTCAGATCCGCTGCTGGGGGGACAACCGGTGGGCAGCACCAGCCTGGGGCCGACACCCTGTTCAGAGGTGGCTGCAGAAATCCAGGGGAGCCTGAGGGTGGACCGATTTACTGCCTCCCTTTCCGCAGCTCAGATATAGTCTGGGCTCCCAGGTCTTAGCCTCTGGGGGCCCTCGGGGGCTTGTTCTGCCTTGTCTTCTGTTTCCAGATGGGAGTCCAGAGCCCAGAGTGGGGGAGAGCCTTGCTTAGCGAGCTGGAGTGAGAAGCCAGGCCCCTGGCCTAGAGCAGGGAAGGGTGGCGAGTACCTGTGAGTGCAGGGGTCCTCCAGGAGACCCCTGCTTAGGTCACAGGCAGGCAGTCTTGATGGTCCTGGCAAGACCAGGGCATTTAAAGTTCCAGACCTGGGGGCTGAGGACGAAACAGTCCTTCTAAGGAGTGGGGGTGGGGAGCCGCCCGAGGACCAGGCCCAAGTGTGACACGGGATCCCAAGCCCACTGCTCCCGCAGCCCTGGGAGACCCCTTTCTGCTGGTTTCCAAGAGGCCGCCTGAGTCATAAAGTAATCATGTTTTTACTACAGGTGGTGACGGCAAAGGCCACCCTCTGCCAAGCACCCCCATGCGCCTGGCACCATGTTGCTGAGCCCACACGATAGCCCTGCGAGGAGGCTGTGTCATTGCCCCAGCTCACAGATGGAGAAACAGAGGCACAGCCCAGTGACAGAATTTATGCCGCAGCTGGGAGTGAGGGTCAGGATTCGAATCCCAGAGGCCTGACCCCAGAGCTGTCTCTCTAACGCTGTGGGGCCGGCACAGGGGAAGGTACATTAAGAGTCAGGCAGACCCGGGGTCCATTTCTCCCATTAAGGGGCCTTGAGCCAGTGCTTCTGCCTCTCTGAGCCTCAGTTTCCTTCCCTCCCTTTCCAGAATGTGGGGGTGAGGATGAGTATGTTGCTGTGAAGATGGGAGAGGGGGTGCATTTGAAGTCTCGGGCAGGACACGGCGGGGTCGGGGCTCAAGGAGCACCTGCCCAGCAGCCCACTTGGCCTTTCCTAGCCTCTGTGTGCAGCCGCCTGCACCACCCCCCTCCCCGTGCCCCCACCCCGCCCCGCACATTCAGTCTCTGCCCCACGCCCATTTGCATGCCAAGCTGCAAGCATTGGCAGGTGAGCCAGCCCGCCTCCCGCCCTCCCCTTCTTGTGCATGGTGGGGGAAAGGGCTAGAGCCCTGGGGCTGTCCTCATGGGGATGGGCCAGAGGGCCGGGGCCTGGCAGAACTCCTCCTCCCCTCTCCTCGGGCTGAGGCTGGGGACAAGCGGGCACTGGGCACTATGGGCAACTATCCTCTCCGAGGGCCTGAGAGTTTAGGAAAAAGGGGCAAAGCCCTCCTCCTCTCATTCCTCCAGCCCACTTCCTCAGCCCTCGATAAAGGTATTTAATAAGCAAACACACGCTTGAAGAGAAGGCCCAGTTCTAGGCAAACTCCGGCTCTCCTGAGGCGCCGAACAGCAGCTCCCTCTCTCACGCCCCCAGATGGGCTTCAGTTTTGATGTTGGCTCCAGGGAGTGTTCTGAGCCTCAACTTCCTCATCTGTGAAGTGGGGCTGAGGCTTCCTTCAGGGGGGTGGCGGTGGAGGGCCGGCGTGTGCGGCTTCCAGGAAAGTGCACGGCGTGATCGTTATTTAAATCCGACAAATGTTCTCCTGCCTTTCTCAGTATTCGGTGTGAAGTTTGAAGCACCTGGGGAGACCTGTCCCCAAGCTCCTGGGGGCACAGGTGGGGAACAGAACCGGGGTGTCCCCATTCCTGCCTGTGCAGTCTTTGAGGTGGCAGCGCCAAGATACCATCTCCCCTCCCGAGAGCCCAGAGGAATTTGGACAGCAAAGAAAAACAAGCCCCAGCCTAATGTTTTTCATTTTTGTCTTGAACAATGCTGTTTCTGGGCTGATTGTTAAGCAAATATTGCAGGAGGCGGGCCCCACAGCTGACGCAGGCTGGGGATATTATCAGAGCTTCAGCCTCAGGGCCTGGGGCTCTGCCACCCCCAGACTCTGCCCAGGACACCAGCTGCCACTATTGGCCCTTCCCAAGTCTCACACCTTTGGGCAGGGGGTTTTAGGGCCCAGGTTCCAGGAATTCCTGACTTGGTAGAAGCAGTTCTGCCCAGCCGTGGTAAGCGTCCTGCCCCACCCCCACCCCCCACTCTCTTTAGGACAACAGGGAGTCTCAGGGCTGTCCCAGCTTGCTCTGGGCTGCGGGGTTTCCTGGGATGGGACTTTCAGTGCTAAACCCGGGACAGCCTGAGTGACCCAGGATGATGGGTCGGTCACCCTCCAGACTCAAAGAATTGAGAGTCTAGCGGAAAGACTGGCTGCCCCTGGTGCTGCTAACACCTGTGACAACCACGACCATCCAGTGAGCGACCCTGCGTGCTGGGTGCCCCGTCTCCACGGTGCTTTGTGGGCATCACCTCGCTTATCCCCCCAACAGGCCTGTGGAGAGACCCGAGTCCCATTTTACAGTTGAGAAAACTGAGGCTCAGAAACAGGCTTGCCTGAGGTCAGGACTCTGGGAAGTGGCGGAGCAGGGAGTCAGACAGTGGGGTTTCAGAGCCCCAGCTTTCGGTGACCGCCTGCCCCTTCTGGGAGATTGACCTTGGCCAGCTGCACATGGTAAAACCAAGGTCAGGAGAGGTGGAGAGAGCTCAGTCCCAAGATGGGGCTCTCAGTGAAGCGGGCTTCAGGATGCCCCACCATTCAGCGTTGGGAGGACTGGTTGCACCTTGGCCCAGGCCCGGAAAGACACATTCCAGTTTACTTGGAGGGAAAATGCTTTCATATTGTCTAAGGGGACCCAGAAACTGGCCCAGATATGGCGGGGCGGAGGGGGGGAGGGACAGCGGCGGCAGTGGTGGTTGGTAAGTGTGGCCCCTGGATTCTTGCCTTCCCGGGAGAGCCTGTTGACAAGTCAGACACACCCAGGCTTCCTCATCACGTGAGAGTCACATCCAGAGCCCTGGCCGGGGCCGGTCCTAGAACTGCAGCCCACACAGGTTTCTGAGGACTGGAAGGCAGGGTCGGAGCTGGTCTGGACCCACCTTCTCACAGGAGGGCCTGGGGCTGCTCGTCTGGCTGGCCCCTCCTCACTGTCCCCACGCTTGGCTGGTGCCTTGGCCTCCATGGCGGGGCGGGCGCCGGCGCTGGCTCGGGGGGTCTGTTTGAGGCTCCCTCCAGCAGCTGTGGCAGCGGGTACAGCTCACTAATTAATTAGTGCTTAAGTACTTAGCATCCTCCTGCATCGTGTCAAACGAGGATTTGAGTCTTAATTCCCTGTGTAGGTAACGGTGGGAATGTGTCGGAGAGAGCGGTCAGGACTTGGAGGAAACCGTCTCTCTGGCTTGGATTCGGGCTAAGAGCCCTGGTGCAGCAGAGGCGCTTGGGGACAGAGCTCCCGGACCCTCAGACTCTCCTCCGTCCTCCTTGCAGTCCCTTCCCCACCGTGGCGTAGAGGAGTACGAACACAGGCTCTTCTGCCAGACCGCCTGGGTTTGGCTCCCAGCTGCACTGCCTGCTACCTACCTGTGTGCCCCCGAGAGAGTCACTTAATCTCCTGAGTCTTGGTTGCATGCAGAGAAATGATGATGGGACCTACCCTTAGAATTGCTGCAGAGATTAAACAAACTCGTAGCCATTCTGTAGAACGTGCCTGGCACATGGTAGCCCCCCGCCTCCCCAATTCATAGGAGCTATTATCTTCCATTTAGTCACTCTCTCGGTCATGGTTTTATTTATCCAGAACACATCTCTGAAGCTTCTGCCATGCTCCTGCCAGACGCAGGCCCGCGTGCTCAGGCCACAGAGGTGAGGAAGTTTTTCGACCTCTCTAAGCCTTAGTCTGATCGTCTATGCCATAAGGGTGATGACAGGCTGGATCCGTGAAGCTCAGGTGAGGTGTTGTAAGTCAAAGCCCTTAGCCCAAGGCTTGCCACAGGCCAAGCCCCACCGAACACTGGTTATTAGAGGGAGAAGGAGGAAGAGAGGCTCCAGCGGAACTGGGCTAGGGGCTTCAGGGCAGGCAGGATGGCCCTGCCTCCATCTCTCTGGGCCCACCGTCACTCAGGACCCACCTGGAAAGGTGGTCGCATTCCTTGGTGGCTGGGGTGGTGCCAGGCTGTGGGCAGGGCTGCTGGGACCACTTGGGAGGCCTCCCTCACTCAGTGCCAGGGCTCAGGGGCATTGGTAAGTGATCGAGCCAACATTCAAACCCAGGTCAGCTGCGCTTGACACTCGGTGCCAAGGCACAATGGGTCCTTGTTGGGTGGGGGGAGCCCCAGGGCAGGTGAGGCCAAATCTGACCTTCTTTTCCTAACACTTTTGACTTGTTCATTCTCCCTCAGCATCCCCCAGAAATGCTGGGTCCCAAGGATGCACAGTTTCCACTGTGTTGTCACAGAAATGGCATTGGTGGGGTCCCTAGCATACCCCCCAACTCGTGATGGTGGGTCTGCACAGAATCAGCTCAGTCCTACCGCGTGCCAGCATTCAAGGTGCTGGAGAAGATCGCAGGTGCATACCTGTGGGAGGAAAAGGTACCATCGGAGGCTGGGGAGTGGGAGTCAGGGTATAAGTCAGAGGAGGGGAGGAGTCGAGGAAGGTACTAGAACCTGAGTCTGAGGTTCTTAGGTTGGCTTCATGGCTCTGCTCCATGACCTGAAGAGAAGTCACACAACCTCTCCGAGCTTTAGTTTCTGTCGTGTGACATGACGAAAGCAACCCTGCAGGAAACGATGTTTCCCGTTGAGTGCTCCGTAAACAGATAACATGTCACAGAACTTCAGGGACTGTGTTATTTAGGAACCAAAACTGGCTGGTGGTCCTACAAGAACCCTTACCCCCTACAGGCAGAGACTCAAATTCAGCCACTCCTCCACGCTCTTAACACTCAGTTTTGCCCGTGAAAAAAAAAAAAGGAAAGAAAAAGAAAGTGCCACTTAGGCAGGGTCTGCTGTGTGCCAGGTGCTAAACTGCGCCCTGGGCGTTCCTTCAATATTAACTCTTCACAACAGACCGGCAAGCTGGGCGCTCTCACTCCCTCTCACAGACGAGCCAACCCAGGCGCAGCGTGGCAAAATCACTCGCATAAGTTCTCGCAGCTGGTAAGGGATAGAGCTGAGATTCAAACCCCGATCAGCTGCCCTTGACACTCAGTAAATGTTTGTTGAGTGAATAAACAAACACATGAGTAGGTGCTTACAGAAAAATCATCAGTTTGGGGAGAACGAGTAGGATCTTCCTTTTGACAGAAGCTACAAAGGCAGGGGCAGTGAAGACAGAGTTGCCTGTGGCTTTCGTCAGCCTTGAGCTAGTCCCTGTTACAATTCAGGTATTCACTGGCACCTATGGAGCTGCTGCCATGTGCCAGGCACTTGGGTAGGGGTTAGGGGTCCAACCCTGGACAGCATGGACAATGTCCCGCCTCGTGGTGCTTACGGTGACTGGCAATGGGGCTGGACTGGAAGCAGGGGGGCTGCGTGGAGGGCAATGCATCTGGGGCAGCAGGGCAAGGGCTCGGAGCCAACCAGATCTTGCCCCCTTTATATGCCTACCCTCCTCTGGGAGATGAAGAGCTTGAGAACTCACGTGTTGTCTGATCGCATCGCCTTGCTTCCATATTCAGACCCAGAGTCTGAAAGAGATTAGAGGGAGACAACATGAAAGGCAGGGCGTTGGAGGAATGAAAGTCATAAGAAAGCCCACAGTCTGCTCCTTGACCAAAATGAGAGCTCCCAGCTGCGAGCACCCACTATGGACCAGGCGCTGTGCGAAGACCTTTACGTAGTGTATCTCACTGGCCCTTGCCGCAGCTCCAACTGACAGCTGAAAACCTGAGGCTTCCAGAGGTCACCTTGCCCAAGGTCAAACTGCCAGTCAGTAGTGGCAGAGCTGAGGTTCAGAGCCCAGGGCGTCTGACTGCAGAGGGCAAATGGTCAGTGTGCGGCCTACTGCCCCGGGGTCTATTCCTTTGCTTGAAAAAGCCCCCTGCTTTTTGTCGTGTCACACAGAGCAGTAGCATGGGGAACGTGGCGCACAGGCGGGGGACCGTTCCCAGGCTGGTAGCTGGTGTTCTGTCTGCAAGGCCACCTTAGCACGTGTGGCCCCAGCCTGGAGACGAGCGGAAACGCAGAGAACCCTGAAAATGAAAAGCTCGGGACACTCACGGAGCTCTGAGTTAAGGGGCAGCTCGGAAAACGTCCCCTCAGGTTCCTGGCAATGTCCCTGTGGGAGCCAGCTCACGTATTTTAAGAAAAAAAATCTTTAAAGGAATTAGGATTATGGAGAGGCAGTAAACGTAAAATATCGGTGGTCTGCCAGAGTATCCCTAGCAGCCACAAGCGGGGTTCATCTTGACAAGCCAGAACCCTATTCAAGAAAGAAATCATTTTGTTTTCCCCCAATGGCTCCCCTCGAATCTTCCCACAACATCTGCTCCAAAGTTTTAACGTGCCCAGCTAGCAGGGGACCCACACAGACCTTGGCTTCATCTAGCTAGAAAAGGCCAAAGTGTTGGCAGAATTATGGAGGGAGCTGGGCCCCGGTTGGTAGCCCAAGACACCCAGCTTTCCAGACCATCACCACGTCCTCCCTCTCTGTGGTTGTAGCAACCATAACCATGAGCCAAAGGCACGCAGCTTACTGGACATTCCAGGGGAGGAGAGTCTGGAACTTGGTACCTTGAGGCACTCACGGCTGCTTGTTGGTGGCGGGAACAGATAAACTGTATTCGTGCTGTAGATGCGGCGCCTGCTAGCCCCCTTTGTCTGATGGGCGTCTTGTTCTTGGTCAGGTGTCACAGCAAAAAAGGTGGTAACACCCCCCCGCACCCCAGACAATCTTTCATTCTCCTCTCCCCTTCTTTTGGCGAACCATCGAGGGAATCAGGAGTGAGGGGACTTAAAGATCTGGGGGTCCCCCTTCGCCACCCTGCCAGCTCAGATCAGATTAAAGTTGGTTGCAGCCCAGCCCTGGACCCGGCTGCCTGAGACAGAGGGTCGGAGGCTGGAGGGAGAATTTCCAAGGTCCAACCCCAGCTCCCAGCCCCCATGTCCAGGGTGACTTCCAACAAACTAGCTGGTCCCTCCCCACCACAGCTGGGAGACAGGGAGGGTGACATTGAGTGCCTGCTCTGGGGCGTCCTAAGGGTTAACTAATTAATGGTCGAAAAGTGCTTTGAAAAAATAAAGTGCTGGATAATGGGAAGGGCAATTATGTTGGGAGAAACTCCTAATTTGGCTGGAATTGATGTTAATGATAAAGTATCTGAAACATGTAGCAAGCAAGCGTGATTGTATTTTATATGACAGAGAGAGAGACACTCACACGCAGGGGACAAAGAGAGCAGTTAATTTGGTTAAATAAAGTGAAAGATAAAAGGAATGCGGACACCACGGTACTCGCTGTTTATCTGGACTTGGTGTAACACTTTGGAATTGAATCGGGCCGTTTGACTCTTATTTATTTGTCTGTGATTGAAATAAATGGGGAAGTGCCAGGTTTATGGCTCAAAAACAGACCCAAGGAAGCCAGTCCTGATTAGGACTCTGGAACAGGCACAGGCTGCGACGCAGGGAAGACCGCAAGGTCTCGAGAAAGTCAAGGTGGGCGAGGCTCTCCCCCGGCACCCAACCCTGGGGGCTCAAGTCTCGCCCCACTAGAGCTGGGGGCAACTTCGATGGCAGCCAGTGTAGCTCTCTCACCTTTCAGGGGGAGAAACTGGGACCCAGAAATACCACTGGGGACAGGGGGTATTGATCAAGATAGGAGCCAACAATTACGGCAAACTTCTGTTTACCAGGCTCTGTGATAAGATGTGACCCCACTTCACCCTCAAGGCGACCCTAGGAGGTGGGTAGCATTTTCATCTCCATTTCACAGAGAACTAACTGGAAGCTCAGAGAGGTAAAGTAACACGCTCAAGGTCACACAGCCAGGAAGCAGTGGGGCAGGGAGTGGGGCTCAGGCTGCCTGACTCTAGATATAAAACTACGATTATGACTTTTGGACTAATCAAGTGCTCTTGACATTCACGGCTCTGCTCTCCTTGGCTACTTCTGCCAAAGTAGGGAAGCAGGACAAGGAAATGGGGGGACTTCTGTCCTTGTCCAGTGATGACCGAGTGTCAGGGCCCCCTGGCCTGGGACTCTCTTGGGAGGGTTTGAGCCATAGTTTGGGGCCCAAGGAGACAGAGTGAAATTGCCCCAGGGAAGAGAAGGAGCCTTGGTTTCTGGAAGGTCTGGGAGGTCCCTGCAGGTCCAGATTAGTATTCAGTATTTATAATATTTCCATAATGGTAAAACAAAAGAAAACAAGCAGAGAGAATGCATTTTTAATCACCAATCATTTCTCTTTGTTTGTTGTGAATGAACAGCGAGGTGAAATAGTATTTCATAATCACCCCATTCGAATTTTCCTCCCCACAAAGCACCGAGAAATCTCTAAATAAAATAAATAAACAAGCCAAGACCTTAAAATAAATTCTGGAGGGCAGAGTGTTACGTGTGGGTTATCACAGCTGCGGGAAGGCAGGGGCTGGGAGGCGGGAAGGGAGGACAAAGGAACAGGATACTAGAATAAAGAGACCCAGGTCTGGGGCGCCCCCGGGCAGGTGAAGAAACACAGAGCAATAGTTTGAAGATCCTGAGAGTGGGGCAGGCTCCTTACCCTTCATTTCCTCCTCCTTATCCTTCCAGAATCTCTAGTCCTCAGCCTTTTACTATAAATCAAGGAAACTCCTGTCCCCTGTTCCCATGGAGCTTCACAGTCTCCCACTCAGAAGGCCACCCATCCAAGGACCTTCTCTGTCTAGTGTTCCCCTGCCCCTGAGCCCATCCAACTTGTCAACTGGTAGAGGAAAAAAACACAGCAAAGAGAGAATGGAAGGGACGTATATTTAAGACCTCCCAGCAGGCTAACGACAGAGCTGGACCTAGAACTCTGGGGGCCGGATGCCCTGTCAGGTCACCCTCATCTACCTGACCTTGTCTGTAGGTGTCTTTGAGAAGCTGTCTATGTCACTGAATTTTCTTCGCTGGCTGTTCTTGATATTTTGTTTTGTGCCTCTCAGCAGCCCCAGGTGCCTGGCACATGGGGCGCGCACCAGATGTTTGTCTCATATATGGATGAGGGGAGGGACGGAGGGACGGAAGGATGGACGGATGAATAAGAGGCTAAAGTTGATTTGGTTCCCTCACTTGCCTTCAGTTATGACTAGTTAATGACAATCACAGTGTAGCCTAGTTAACATCTGGGGTCCTGGTACCTTGAAATGATGTCTCCAGTAATCCCCCTGAAGGACTCTGGAAAAGATCGCCTTCTAGTAAATCAGACCCCTTCCAAGCAGAAATGTGAGGCCAAAGCTCTAGGGTCAGGCAGCCCACCTGTTTTCCCATGAGTCACGTGACGGTAAAGCGCACTGGCCTGGGGCCGGATGGTCGCAGCTCTGCTCCCACTCTGCCACTGCCTCGCTGCGTGGTCACAGGCAAGCGAGTGGCTTCTTCTCTCTGGGCCTCAGTTTCCCACTCTGAAATGCTCTCTGTTCAATGTTGGAGGCTCTGGGTCTGGTCCCTTCGAGGTGAACAACGTAGCCAGAGCTGGAGGGTCTCACTCTCTGCAGCCCTTGTCCTGCAGGCCAGGCCGCCCTGTCCCTCTGTGCCTGTCCCCTGCCATGTTTAGGGGCACTGCTCAGCGCTCCCAGCCTTTCCTCTGGTCGGACACTCGCAATGGGGGGGTAGCTCAAAGCACCAGGGTACTCTCAAAGCCACGCTGGCTGTCCTGGTCATGGCCAAGGCCCACACTCCCTCCGAATCCTATTGAAAAAATAATAAAAAGGTAATGACTTTGTCATTACTGAACACTGGTTTGTCTTTTTTTTTTCTCTTAAGCCATGACCATAAATAACCAGCCCATTACCCTTCAGAGTGGACACACGCATGTACGCAGGACCTGCCTCCTCATATATGGTGGTTTGCCCCCCCATACCACCAGGCCCTGGCATATGCCATGCGTCCACACCCATGTGTACGTCAAACACAGAGACGCTGCCAGTTCACCAGGCAGTTTCTAAGCATCCTGTGGGTGCTGGAAATAATAATAACAACAGCTATTATTTGTGAATTCAGGCTAAGTGCTTAGCATGAATCATCTCAATTAATTCTTCTGACAATGCTCTGAGGCAGATACTGATTTTGTTGCCATTCGACAGATGGGAACACTGAGGCTGAGGGAGGTCAGGAACTTGCTCAAGGTCATACTGCGACTAAGTGGCAGAGCTGGGATTTGTACCCATGGGGCCCAATTCAGAAGTCCGTGCTCCAATATACCAATTATTTAAGCCTAGATTTAAAAGTTGCACACATGCAGAGTCCACTGGGAGAAGATAATTGTAATACAGTGTGGTAAGTGCTATGGGGAGCCCAGTAGACACATCTAACCCAATTTTGGGCAGGGGGACATCAGGGAAGGCTCCTTGGAGGAGGTTATACCTGCTTCGGTCTTAACGGGTGAGAGAGATGAGGACAAGTAAAGAAGGGGAGGGGAGGCCTTCGGGGCAGAGGGCGCTGCCTGGACAAAGGCCTGGAGGTGAGACACAGGGGGGTACTTGGGGAGCCTGAAGCAGCTCCGAGTGGCTGGAGCAGAGGGTGAGTGATTGCATGACACAGAGAGTGTTGAGAGGTGAGGCCGGAGAGGCGGGCCGTCGCTCACATCCGGGCCAGGTTGGCACAGCAGGGCAGCCCTGCCCCACCCACATTCAGCTACCTGGCACTCCTATCTGTGTGACACGAGGGCACCTCATCAGCAAAACAGCCCTTTCCTGCCTCCCCGGCCAGCCCCGCCCTCTGTGAGACACGGTGCCATGGGCGGTGGCCGGCACCTGCACAGGTGCCCGTCGGGAGGAAGCATGGCTACTTCCGGAGTCTCACAGCGTGTGCCTTTGGCCCACGTCCTGGCCACACCAACACTCTGGCGGGATTGCCTCCGAGGACAGAAAGCACCACAGCCGTGCCTAGTTCATGTTGTTTCTACCCTCAGAGGTGGTGCAGATTCCAGATCTGGGAGAGGTAGGGAGGAAGGAAGGTAGGCGGGGGTCGAGGTGGGGGCCCACGTGGTCTGCAGCAGCAAACACAGGGCCACGGGAGCGTGGCTTTTGCTCTGAGAACAGGTGGTCCCTTTGACTTCTCCATCATGCAGTTTCCCTTGTTCCACAGGGCCCTGGTGCCAGGCCTGCCCCTCCCTGGCAGGCATGGAGGGGGCAGGTGTCGCCCATGGATCTTTTCATAAGAGGTGATATCGGTAGTCAGTCCTGCCCCTCAGGGGGCTGCATTCTCTGAATTCTGGTGTCTGTGGACGGCCTGAACATAAACTTCCCGTGTGCAAACAGAGTGCAGACATACCTACGTGGACCGAAACCTCCTTTAAAGGGACATGTGGTTTCACGCATGTCTACACACACGCTCTCCCATACAGATAAAATCACACATCTCACCACTCGGCGTGAGAGAGACACTCCTACCCACGTACATCCTCGAGTCGCGTAGGCAGACTGCCGGGTGGGTTCAAAGAGGTGTACCTGGTGGGTTTCATTTAAATTCATTCTTTTAATTTTTAAGCACAATTCAGCCCCAATATATGGTTCTCTGGCTGTGGGAGTTTTTTTATTTTCTGCATTATATTTACACTTGTATTTCTCTGCTTTTCCCGAACCATTAGCAGTACATGCAAATTAACCTATTTTTCCCCCCAGAAATTTAAAGCTTTTTTTTTTTTTTAAAGTTAGATGATTAAGAGGATATTAAAGCTGGAAGAGGTCATGGAGGTCAGAGACCCTTGGACTAGCGAGGTTTTCTAGTAGGAAAAAATTAGTCACCTGCCATTATTTTTGTTACGAGGTGGGGGTAAACATAAATACCAAAAAAGTAAATTAATTAGAACAAACGAGAAAAGGAAGAGGTCGAACCGGAGAGCCAAACAGCCCGTCCCTTGACTGGCGCTGAGTGAGCTCAAACAGGGAGAACGAAAACAGGTGCAAAGTGTGGGTCCTGAGCTCAGAAAACAGGTAGTATTTATGGCACAGAAATCCCTAAGGCTCTTCTGTCTAGAGAGGTTTCTGGAAGGTGTGGGTGGAGAGGTAGGAGGAATCAGGAGCTCATCTCTGTTGAGGCTGAAAGACTGAGATAAACCCCACCCCTCCGCCCCCAAGAATTGAGCAGATGCCCGAGACACCTGGGCTCAGGTAGCGATTCTGGAAGCTCCGAGAACCTGTGAAATGGCTGTTCTCAGCACCGGCTTCCGGCTCCTGGGTGTCTGCCCTCCTCATCTCTGCCCGAGGTTGTGGGTCTGAACAAGGCCGCCGAAACCTTGAAACAGCCCCTGCTTGTGGCCAGCGTGGTTCTAATAAGGATTCATTACTAGAATCACAGACTCTTTCACCCATTAAATTAACAGGGGTTAAAAAATAGAGAGACAGAGACACAGAGAGAGAGAGAGAGAGAGAGAACACCAAAGGATGGAGCTATGGAGAGATGGGCTCCAGGTGGGAGGGCAAATTCACACAGCCTTCTGGGAGGGGCAGTTTGGCGCTGGGAATAAAATGTGTGCGCACTCTTTGACTCAACGGTTCCACTTTAAGGGATGCGCACGATTATTTATGGACAAGGATGTTCATGTGAGTTATTTATAATAATGAGAAGAATTGGAAACGAGTTCGACATCCAAAATTTTCAATAATGAGGACTGGTTAAGTAAATTATGATCAAACCCTGTAACACAGCCATTAAAAATCATGTGGTAGAAGACTATTTAGTGACGTGACAGCGTGTTCATGCTACGTATACATGATAGGTGGGAAAAAAAGTCAAGTTCTGTATGATTCTGATTTTACAAAACAAAACCAAGTGGAAAAACAACAAACAAAAAAATCTAGACTGGCAGGAAATACGTACACCAAAGTCAACAGTGATTATTCATGGCTGGTGGTATTACAGATGATTTAAATTTTCTCCTTCCTGTTAATCTGTATTTTCTGAATTTTCTACAATAAACATGTGCTATGTATTTAGTCAAAAACAAATAGTCGTGTATTTTGCAAAAAAGGATGAGGGTGTCTGGGGGGAGGAGGGGCTCGTCACGTTGATCGACTTGAATGGGATTTGGGAGCCCCGCATAGTCCTCTGCTGTCCTCCCTTCCCAGGACTCCAGAGAGAGAGGCTGTCTTTCATCTAGAAAAGAAAAACACTCGGCTTTTTCCATTTTTAATTACAACTTGCCCAGTAATCACCATAATCACTTATCTCAAGCATTTGTTTGTCTGTCGTCATGAAACCCCTACTGCGTACCTACGGTGAGGGTAGGTCCAGTGAACCCCCCAAAACACAGGTCTTGCCCAAGGTGAACCTCAAAACTAGGAGTAGCTTAGGAAAAAGACCAACAGGCACATAGTCTGTACCATTTTAATTCAAAGATAGTGATTCTCGGTCACCTTTTGTTGAATGCTTACTGGGCACAAAATCTGGTGTTTGGTCCTGGGATGTCTTTGGTTCCTTTTGTCTTTTACTAGTTTAAAATAAGATTTACAGTTAAAGGCATGATTTGTTCTACTTCCTCGCTCCTCCTCTCCCAGTGTGCTCACAGGCTTCCTCTCTTTCGGAAACTCAGAGGAAAGGTAAAAGGTAAAAAAACGCTTGTTGCACGGGGCTAATTCGGAGAGGGAGGCTTCTGTCCCCTCCCACCGCCAACCAAGTAGCTGATCCCGGGCGTGAAAAGCGTTGGCTGTGGAGCCAGGCAGCCCAGCTCAGCCCTGGGAAAGTTACTTCTCCGTGCCTTGGTTTCCCCACCTGTATAATGAGTGTATCCGTAATAGCAACCACCTCATACAGTTGTTGTGAGGGTCTAATAAAATAAGCACTTAGCTGGGTGCCTGGCATATAACCGCTCAGTAAACTTTGCTGTACGATTAGGTCTTGCTTTCTCTCACTGCCGAGGATTAGAAATCAAAAAACTGCCCTGGCTGGTGTGCCTCAGTTAGTTGGAGTAGATCGAAGGATCGAGGGTTTGATTCCTGGTCAGGGCAACTGGTCAATCGATGTTTCTCTCTCATATCAATGTTTCCCTCCTCTCTCTCTCTCCCTCTCTCTCTCTCTAAAAAGCAATGAAAAAGTATCCTTGGGTCAGGATAAAACAAATTTTTTTTAGAAGGAAACTGACCAGGAAGCTGAAATGTGATTATTTTCAAAGCTTTCCCACATATACAAACAGATAGGTGTAAATTTATTTGTTCACCCATCAACCTCTGAGAGCCTCCTGGGTGCCAGACACTGGGCTCGGCTCCTTGGCTTCTGCCATAACGGCAAAGAGCCTAGCCTCAGGAAGCTCACGGTCTGTGGGGAGTGGGGTGTCGTCCTTGGACACTTGGAAAGGGGAGAGGTGCTCGGTCACTTGCAGCCCACCTGGAGGCAGGGCACAACATAAGTGACCTCGATAGAGTCCTTAGTGGACCCCACTTCTGTTCCTGCCTGTGCAGCCTCCTCTGTCGGGGTACAGTTCACCAGAGCCAGGTATTTCCCCACTGCCGACCCCTAGCCAAAGACCAGAGAGTGGAAAACACGGCAAAGACACTGTGCCAGCCCAGCAACTCCTGCACTGGACCAGTTCCTCTTCCCTCCCCCAACTTCGTCCTAGGAGCCTTCTAGTTATTCTCCTACAGTATAGGCCCCCCCCAAGGCAGGGGCCACTCAGGCTTATCTTGGTTCAGTGCCTGACTCACAGATAGTGAGGGCCTACTAT
Organism: Mormoops blainvillei; assembly: GCA_004026545.1. NCBI lineage: Eukaryota > Metazoa > Chordata > Mammalia > Chiroptera > Mormoopidae > Mormoops > Mormoops blainvillei. The sequence goes on along the minus strand of PVJD01001882.1, from coordinate 163,975 downwards.
GTGCCAGACACTCTTTGAGAAGCTGAGGACATGAAGGGACACAGAACCAAGTCCCTGCCTCCAAGGAGCTCCCAACTAGCAGGGGCAGTTGGACAGGAAATATGGGAACACATGAATAAGCAGAAACATTGCAGACACTCAGGGAACAGGGATAGAGAAGGGCTGGGAGCTACTTTCGGGGGCAGGGACCTGAATGATGCCAAGGAGGCAGCCGCAAAAGGCACTCCAGGGGGAAGGAACAAGTGCAAAGGCCCTGAGGTAGGGACAAGCTTGGTATTTTCCAGGACGGCAAGAAGCTAGTGTGTCAGGAGTAATGGGACCCAGGGGAGGGTGGAGGGAGGTAAGGTCCGGGGGCAGGCACTGGCCAGATCTTGTTGATCAAGAGAAAGGGTTTGTATTATTTTAGGAAAAGCTCGGGAAATGCTAAAATGAAGCGAACGAGGAAAAGAACATCTGATTTCAATCCCTGCAAGGGGAATGGGAGTGGGAGTGGGAACAGGCACCGTGAGGCTTCAGAGACCAGAGGCTCCTGTTTGGGCGTGGTGCTCTCTCATAGCCCCTTGCTTTGGTATGATTATTGTTGGTGGAGGATGGGAGAATTGCCAAGTATCCGAGAAAAAAAGATGGAGGGGAGAATAAATGTTTTAATAGAAGTTTGGTGGGTGAGATGTGGCTGTTGGAGCAGGGGCGGGGAAGGCTTAGAGAGGGGCTGTGGGGAGCGGATTGACTAGCAAACCCCTCAGCCAGCTCTTCAAAGGCCTGGCCTGCCTGGTTCATTTTCGTCTCCCCAGCCCTGGTAAGGATCTGCTTCTCACTGCAGCGCAGAAAATGCCTGCTGAATGAATGAATGAGAGCGAGCTGTTGCTGGAGCGGGGGGTGGGGGTGGGGGAGTGGGGGGGATAAAAAGGACA
>PVJD01001882.1:0-162964 GCA_004026545.1 Mormoops blainvillei | reverse complement strand
ACTCATTTTAGCCTCTCAGGCAGTAAGTACTATTATTACCCCCATTTTACTGCTGAAGCAACTGAGGCACAGAGGGGTCAAATGCCTTCCTCAAGGTCACTCTGCTAGTGGGTCACTAGGGGGTGACCCCCAAAGCCCAAGCCGTTACTCACTCGCCCCTTCATACTGCCCGGGAGTGGAACAAGTCCTGAACCAAAAGTTCGAAGAACTTCCTTGACCCTTCTTGGGTCACCACCTCTCACTGTGCCTCAGTTTCTCCTTCTGCAGAACGTCAGGATTGGGCTTGAGGTCTCTGGGGCTGTGCTTTCCGCTGAGTCACTGGGCACAAGGGTCTTAGGGGCCAGCAGCCAGCTCCGGGGGACTGAGGATGCCTTTGGTGGGGGTGGGGGTGGCAACGGAGAGTAATGGGTCAGTGGTCCGTGGGGACTGTTAATTATTAATGTGTTGCTGCCTCCTGTTATTTATGGGGCTAAGGAGTGGAGAAAGCCAAATGGACCTGCGAGGTGTGTCTCACCCCCAAATCTGGCCTCCTGTGCAGACGAACCCTGAACTGATCCCAGATCCATGCCAGGTGGTAGGCAGGTGAGCTCTGTTTTTGAACTGGTTTCATCCCAGCCAGTCTCAATCAAGCAGAGGTCACTCGGCATCTACGGGCTTGGGGATGGATGAGCCTCGTCCCCCAAATCTGGGGGCTTTTTAGGGGACAAGGCAAACCATGGCCACCTCAGGGCCAGAGGGCCATAGAGTCCTGAGTCTCTATCCATTTACCAATTAACTTCTGGCTTAGGCAGGGCATGGAAAGCATCCCAGCAGATGTCTCTCTTGGACAATGACCATACAGGCCTTCTGGTCACTTCCAGTCCCGAGAAGCTTTGCTGAAACCTTGCAGGTTAGGCCCAAAGCCCAGCAGTGTGCAATGCAACAATGTTTATCAGCCTGTGGCATTTCGCTCTTAGTTTAATGTACTCTGTTGAACGCTTCTCAAACCTGTAGGTCATACTTTGAATTTTTATTCATTTATTCTATGAATCGCTTAGCTATTTGGTTTACTATTGTGGTCAATTTTTCACTTATCTCTCCGCCTGAGTGTTTCCCCCTTTCTTTCAACTCTGATGTTATTTGCATCCTGTCCTGATCAGAAGGAAAAACAGGTACAGTCCGGGGATGGGGGTGGTCTGGCCAAGAAAGGCAGGAACAGAGCTACTGGGCAGAGGATTGCTGCTGACCTCCAGCCTCAGCCTGGTGTGGCCACCTAAAACCAAGTGGAAGGTGGCAGGGTAGCCAAGGGAGAAAAAAGGTCGTTTCTCCAATGGAATGTGAAGGTTCCCCCCATAAAGGTCCTCCTCTTTCACCTGGGGCCGGGGGGGCAGTTAGTTCTCCCAAGACACTCTTTAGCCTATTGCCTTGCTTTATTTTCTTCGCGGATCTTTTCACTCTCTGAAATAATATTATTCATGTACTTTAATGTTCATTGTCTGCACACATAGCCCTCCTTCATTCTTCAAGGCCTATCTTCCTCACTTAAGGATTTATTTCTTGCACAACGGAATGAATGAAAAATTCCCTTGCAAAGAATAAGTGCAAAGCGGACATGGAACAGTGAGAACGTCACGTTCCTAACATTTCAACTTGCAGGAAAGAGCTAGTTCTTCAGGAAAAGTGGCAAGCCCACTGGCTCTCTGGGGTTCAGAACAGGTGAAGAGTAACCCACTCTGGTCTCTCATCCACACCAGCCTCAGCTCCACTCAGTTGGGGTGTGTAGAAAGCTTCTCCAGCCGCAAAAGGGAGCCGTGCGCTCAGATGCTCTTCCGCAGGCCGCGCCTCGGGGCGCGCACAAGGCGAGCTCAGCCGGGGCGGTGGGTGGGAAGAAACCAGGCGGGGAAGGTCTGGGGGTGCGAGGGCGGAGCGGAGCCCGGCCCCGCGATCCGTCCCGGGTTTTGCATGCCACCCAGTCGCCAGCTCGGCCGCGGAGAATTCCATAATCACAGCGGGCGAGAGCGGAGACTGGGAGCGAAAAATCCGGGATCCGGCAACTTTGGGTAGCGCATGCGCGCCCGCGGCGCTCCATCCCAAACACACACACACATTTTTCCCCCGGACTTGGAAAGTCACCCAAAGCCGCCCCAAGTGCAGGTAAGAGACTCGGCGCTCCCTCCGCCGCGGCCCCCCCCACACCCCTCTGCTTCGCGAGCCCCCCGAGGTGCTTCCGCGTCTCGCCCCCTGTCCCAGTGCAGCCCCCCACCCCCGGGGCTGCCGCTTGCTCGCTGGGAGCGGGCGAGCGAGCGAACGAGAAAGCCAGCCAGCCAGCCAGCCAGCGCGCGGCGGCTGCCACCCAACTCCGGCCGTGCGGGAGGCAGGGGGCACGAAGGGCTGGCACCCGGGCGCAGGGCGGCGCGTCGCCCGCCGTGGCCAGGGGAATGCCCAGCGCGCGGCTCCGAGGGAGGGGAGGGCTGCTCCTCCTGGGGGTCACTTACTCCAACTGAGGGGGCGGCGGGGTAGGGGAGAAGAGGGGGAGGTGCTAGGCGCGAGTGCAGGACTTTGCAAATAGGGTGGGGGCGCCCCCCGTGCTGCGGGCTCCGGCGGGGGGGCAGGTGCTCGCCAATACCGTGTAATCACTCCTTCCCCCTACGCCCCCCCACCCCCAGTTGCAGGGGTTCACGCGCTCTCCAGGGCAGAGAAGGAGGCAGGGGTGAGGGGCGCCCGGGGTGACTTTGCAAGACTTTGCCCAGGGGAAGGGGTGGGTGGGGAAAGCCCTCCAGCCGACTCTTGTGCCCCACTACCAGGGTGTAGGTGCCGCCGGCAGAGGTAGGCAGTGTTCACTTAGGTGCAGAGTGTCAAGGGGTGCCTCTGGGTGGGAAAAGGAAGGCAATGGGTTGTTCAGATGGGGGGAGCGGCGTCCCCTTTTTCATTTGTGCCTGGGAAGTTTGTCTCAAGTGCGTTGCTCCGGGCGCGGCTAGTGGCTCTCCTCACTCCCCCCACCCCCACCCCAGTCTCCCCGGGCACAGAGCTGGCAATGCTGGGCACAGGGAGCCGGGGCACCGGCTCAGAGCCGTGCGGCTCTCGGCCGGAGCCTGTCTGGGTCCGGGGAAAAGTTCGGGGGAGTTGCCGCTGTTGTGTGCGCTGAGTTGCGCCCGGGGATATGGGACGCTGGGCTAGCGGGCCGGTGGGCGGGTGGAGCGGTGCGCTCTCAGGGGGCTCGACCGCGGTGGGAGAGGGTCTGGCGAAGTCTGTGCCCCAAGAGTGGGCTGAGGGTAACCTCGGGGCTTAGCATTTGGGGAAGGGGAGCCGTGAATCCAGGGGCCCGCAGTTGAAATAGGCACCAGGTGGAGGACCAAGAGAAGAGTGGCTTGTGGGGCACAGGGGGGCACCAAGCGGAAGAGGACCAGGCCACCTGGTCACTTGGGGTCGAGCTTCAGGGCAAAGGAGCGCGTGGTGGCTGGCGGAGGAGTGTAGGGGAGCGGGGCTCCAGGGGGCGCGCGGGAATGGGGCATAGGGCCCTACCAACAGTCAGGGAGCTCCTGGGGCAGGGGGCCGATTCTTGCGTCGGGGGTGAGCCGGCCGGGCGGAGCGGCGGCCGGTTTATTTTTACTCGGTGGCATTTGCAGAATGTGCAGCTGATGGCCGTCGGCCGCCAGGAAGTTTTGCTTTCTGTTCTTTCTCTCTTTCCGAGGCCAGCGCGGCCGGGAGCGGGCGGGCGGGGGAACCGGGCCTGGGAGGGGAGGGGGCGACCGCTGGGGTGGCAAGGTGTGGGGCAGGGGCGCGCTGGGGCAACGGGCAGGGGCTGGCTGGTCGAGGGCGGCGGACTGGCGCTGGGCCGCTGCGGAGCATTTGAGCGAACGTCCGTCCCCAGCGTTGAAAGCTCCTCGGCGAGGGGAACAGGTGTATGCGCCGTCAATCACGGCAGGAGGGACACTGGGGGCGTAGATTAAAATAATAATAATAGATTTTTTTCTAGGGGGTGGGTGCAGATTCTTCTTCCAAGTCATCCCCAACCCGGGTCCGGAGTTGGGGGAGAGAAGAGTGCCGAGGGAGGCAAGGGGCCGCTTCTCCCTACACTCAAGTTCCTCCTGACCCAGCCTCAGCTTGGGAAGCCGGCCCAGGGTGCGGCGAGGACCTTCTTACAGTCACGCTGGGGAGGATGCGGGTGCGGGTGCGGGTGTGTATGAGTGTGATTTGTTCAACAGGGAAACAGCTAAACACCCCTCCAACCAGCCTGGAACTCCCCCAAACCCGTCCGGATCTAGGGGTGACTGTGGGGATTATGCGTCGCTGCCCCAGCGGAGTCTGGAGGCACGACCCTCTCAGAATGTGTGGTTGTCCCGCCAACACTCCGTACATTCTTAGAGGTGGGGGCAGCGAGGGGGAAAGGCCAGGATAGTCGATTGGCAAAGTTGGTAAATTTAGGAGGTCACAAAGCTGGTACAGACGCGGTGAGAGCGTGAGAGGGGACTGGAAAACAGATCGCGGGGTAAATTGGTGCGCCGACCCCCACCCCCTCCCACCCCTTGGCGCGCGCGCGGGGACACACACACACACACACACACACACCACGCACGTCGCCTTCCTAAAGGGAGCTGTCCGAGCTGAGCAGGAGCAGCTGCGCGAGGCGTGGTGAGGGGGGTAGTTGGTCCCCCGGGGCTGCGCCCGGGCTGCGCTCCACGTGCCCAGAGGGGGCGCTGGGCTGTTCGGCGCCCGAGCGCAAAGCTCCGGGTTTGCGCCGTGGTGGCGGTGAGGCGATGCGTCCCGGGCTGGCGGCGCGTCCCGCGCCTTCTTCGGCGACTCGCGCTGCCTCCCCGGGCGCCCGGCCTCTTTCCCACTTCCCAAACTTCGCTTGATGGTTTGCCCTCGCTCGAGTTCTCAGACCCTGTAAATGGCAGGGTGGGGAACTTCTTCCTTCGGGCGGCGGCCGCTGTTTCTCTACCCCGAACCCGGAGAATTGGGAGATAGCACCCCCCTCCCCACCTTGTTAGCCACCTTAGAGGCGGTTAACGAGAGTTTATGGGGAATATTGTTGAACTTCGGTAATCAGGTTTCCAGCGATCTTATGCCTCCTGTTTAATTTATTAGACTAGTTATTTATTCTGTTGATGATAATCTGTTGCTGGTTTCTATGGAGATGTTAAACTGATCTCTTTCAGAAATCAAACTCCATATGCACTAAAACGTTTAAAGGGGCAGTGCTTCCCTCTTTTTCTTCTTCTTCTTCTTCTTTTTTTTTTTTAGACTTTGCACCTTGCAGAGACTTCGCGTCTTTCTGAGTCTCAGTGCATTTTATTTCCTTCTTACCAAGCAGAGGAGCCCGGAGACTCACGCTTTGTGGCAAGTACAGCTTATTATGGCTGGAAGAAAGCGAAGGCTTTGATCCCTAAGTTGCATCATCATTTAAAACAGATCACTTCACCACCACCCCCTTCTCCCCCATCATATAAGAGCAAAATTCTTTCAAGATCAAAGAGTCCAATCTAAAAAAAAAAACCCAACTATTGTTTAAAAAAATAGGAAGTCAGTCAAATGTGAACCTCTCCTTTATATCTGCTCCCCTTGTGTTTAAAGAATTTTTTGAATAAGAAAAACAAAACTTGTAGCTCAGCTAATTTTTCATACTTATTAATAGTTTATCTTGCCCCCCCCCTTAATTTAAAAAGAAGTTCAAAGTTAGATTTCTCTGCCTGTGGGGGTTGAGGTATACTTGCTTCTCTTTTAGATCCTGACCATCTGTTTTTGGAAAATTAGCCTCTGGGAAGAGGGAAGAGTTTTTTACTCCAACTTAATAGAGTGCTTTAATTTTTTTAAATACTTGCCCAAATATTTTAAACTCCCTTGTTCCCTCCTTTTTAGGAGAGCATCAGTAACCTCTGTCTGGTGTGTGAGAACATATAAACTTTTTCTCCTTCTCTCCTCTCCTCTGGTAGTCTTCTGTGGATTTGTGACTTTGTGGGGGGGGGGCGGTGCAGTGAATTAAGAAAGTAAGGCAGGAAAAAATTATCTTGGTTTGTGACACTCTGAAAAATTGCAAACCTACTCTGAACTCCGATGTTTATCACGCTGCCAGATATGATACAAAGCGATTGCATTTCCTGACGATCCTTTGGGACTAAGTTGTAGGTAAAACCATGCAATACATTTTTAATATTAAAGTAAGGCCTGGGTTCCATTTTCTTGGAGGTGGGGGAAGTGGATGTCCCTCTCTAGGGTGGATACTTTCTGAGTATACTTTCCTTTTCCAACTCGAGCCTCCTACCTCCACCCCTGCCCATTTCCATTCACTTTGGGGAGGGGTGAGCCACACACAGGGCATTTGGTGTTCATAAATAAATTTATATCTGGCCAGAAGGTCCAATGCTAAATAAGAGCACTTATTAAAAAAAAAGAAAAGAAAAGAAAAGAAACAAAACAAACCTCAGACTCCACCCCTGCTATAGGAAATAAAACAGAGGTACTTCTTGACTTTTCTTTTTTTTTTCTTCTGCCATCCTGCTTTTCTTTTACATGATTTTATTTTGGAAGGGGATGGAATGGGTGTTGCTTCTCAGGTCAAAGGAGAGAGGAGCCATTCTTGTTATTTCCCCCCTTTGCTATATTTTTAAAATTTGTTTGATTTGGATTGCAAACAGAACAGAAGCATAAGCATGGAAAAGAGCACTGTAGCTTTAAACTCAGGAGTTTGCATATTCTCCTTGTATCTTTCCCCTTTGCTAATTATTGTGTTGTTTTCAGAGCAAATATGTCATATCCATGGCGACCGGGCAGGTTTATTGTCTTTCTGAAGCAATAGCTCACATAAGTAATTAATGACTTTCTTTTTTTTCCCCTGGCTTAGGTTAAACAGATCATTCAAGGAAAGTCATATCTCTCTCTCTCTTCTCTCTCTTCTCTCTCTCTCTTTTTTAGCCCAGTGACATAAGAACATGAGTTAGAACAAGAAAATACTTTAACCAAGAAGTCAACAGCTTATTTTCCTCCATTTCTTTTAAAAGCTGAAGTGTCAGCTTTCAGGCATATGAGGCTGTCATTCTGGCAGCTGTGAGCAGTGCAGTCCATGCCTGGGTTGGAAATCCATCTGAAGGTTGTGCAGCGGGCAGTGTTGGCGTGGGGGGGAGTAACCTGGAGGAATTTGCTTTTGAGGTGGGGGGAAACACTCCAAAATGAGTATTTCTCCCATATTGAGCAGAATTTAATTAAATTGTTTACAGGAGAGAATTAATGAGTTGGTAGCAATGCGCCCCCCTTCCCGCCGCACCCCTTCTTTTTCCCAGTCTGGTTAATTGAAAGACAAAGTTTTTCTTCTGATTCACCTTAAGCTTCAACTTTCTCTAGCCTTTGTCTCAAGTGCTTTTTCCTGGAAGAGTACCTTCGGGAACCCCCTCTGGTCATTATTTTCAGAATTATAGTGGGGTTTTGTCTTCATGTTTTTCCCTTAGACCCACAGCTCAAAGCAGATTTCTCAGGAATTTAGAGCTAAGATGACTTGGATTTCTTAAGCTTCATTTTGGGGGTGGGGGTCAGTTGTCGAGGACATAAAATGATGTAGATAGCATATCTCCCTTTTTATCTAGTGACAGTACTGGGGAAGGTAGAAGCAATATTTTCCTTTAAGAAAATTACCATTTATGTTCCACCCTCTTCATATGGATCTTTTGCTTATGAGAAGCTTTATGATGTCACCCCGTAACTTTAGAAATATACTAGATGTCCAGCCGATGAGTCCCAGCAGTGCCGTTGCCCCCCCAGCAGACATGCATTAATTAAGCACATGTCTGCCCCCATCTTTTTGAAATTTCACGTATAGCCAAGGTTTTGTGTGTGTCCTTAAGAAAGGGGAATGACGTGAAGAGAAAAGCATTTATATTATATTTATACTCGAACACAATCAAAAAGGCTCTTCTCCCCCCGCCCCCATGATGTGAAGTAAGTTAAAAACGGCTGTGAGTCGACAGAATGAATCTTTCGGCTTTTGGCTTTAAAAATAAAAATATCAAGCAGAATAGAGATTTACTTGGTATCTGGTTTCTGAAGAGGAGAAGAGAAGGCCAGGCAAGTCTGATGCTGAGACTCCAGCGGAGTTGTAATTGAGCCTATAACCTCTTGATGTCTATATCAGAAAAACAGACATGAGCAGAGGGAACCGAGGAGAGGCAAACAAGCCTTGTAGAGGAGGGAGCTCGAGGGGAGATTCAGAGAGAGAGAGAGAGAGAGAGAGAGAGAGAGAGAGAGAGAGAGATTTAATTTATAGACATTTTAAGAACCGTAATTTCATTAGGATCTGTTCATCCCCTTCTCTGAAGGGCAGCGCGGCAGACCGATAAGGCCGGTGCCTCTGCCGGATGCATGGTGTGGCTTGGTGGGCGCGAACTTGGGCATCCTTGCCAGTCCTGAGGGTTTGTTTTCTCTCTGCTCACTTTCTGCTGGCTTCCTTATTTTGAAATTTAAAAAGTCCCAAAGAGCTGAAAGTTAGCTGTGGCTTCTGGCTGTCTGGCGAGCTCCCCTGTGGGTACCACGCCGATCGGCGATCAGCGACCGGGTCTGTCTCCTGCCTGGCCTTTGGCATCTGTGTCTTCTGTGTGTCGACAGGCTGCCCGGCTGCCCGTGGTTGCAGCCTCCGGAGGCCACTGGGGGGAGGCCCCTCAAGTTCACCAACTTAAGTTACTGTGGTTCTGAGGCCACAGAGTTGGGGGGAGCAGCCAAAGTGTGTCGTAAATTCTGCAAAAATTAATCAACCGTTTCAGAGCTGCCGGTTAACGAGGTTGCGCAGACAAGCCAGGCCTTTCTTCCGCTCCCTCTGTTCAAAGTCCAGCGGAGTGAGGGGTGGCCTGAGTGGTGGGAAGGGAAGGGGGTTGTTTTTCTTAAAAATCTGAATAATTGAGAACAACCAAGAAGAGGGAAAAAGGGAGAGGGATTTATTGAATATAAACCCTCAAGGGCCCTTGTTCCATATTGTTGGAATCTCTTTTCCCTTCTGGTCTGGATTTGTCCTGTGTGTCTTTGGTGGAAAAGACACGTAGATAGAGAGAGAAGGAAAGGGGTGGGGGAGAGAGAGGGAAGGATATGGGGTGGGGGAGAGGGAGAGAGGGAGACATGTGGCTCCTTCGGAACTCATTATCATTCTTAATAAGTCTTAAGGAATAAAGAAGAGCATTGAGTGTAAATGCTGGGTAATCCTAACACTTCTCAAGGTGAGAGGAGTCTTGAGGACACAGAGAAAAGAGAGAGCGGCAGAGGGGGTGGAAGGTGAGGGCCCAGGTGGCCCTGGGGGAGCGGCCCAGGGTTTGGGAGGCTCTGAAGGAGACCTGGAGGCTGGGGTGGGGGGACCCAGAGGAGCCCAGGGCAGGCAGTTGTCTGAGATGACGGTGGGGAACTCTAGGAGAGGGGGACTTGGCTGGTGCAGGGGGCAGCGGTGTTGAGAGCGTGCTCCCCCTGGGCTCTGTCTCCTCAGCCAGCTCAGCCCCTGTCTGTCCCCGGCCGGCCTCCCGTGTGGTTTCTGAGGGGCCCCCCTGCATTGTCCTCTCTGGGAAGGCAGAGAGACAGACCTGCGGCCAGAGCTCAGCTCCGGACACTAGGTGGCTTAGAGGATCTGCGAGGTTTTCCAAGAGGAGCGCTGGCTTCCTCTCTCCTTCCCGCTGGTGGGCTCCCCTGTGCCTGGCTTAGGCCGGGCCTGCGGGCAGCCCGGGCTGATGGGCCCAGGGGCATGGCTCAGCTCCCAGGCCGGGGCTCCAGTGACCGGCTTCCAGGCAAAGCGAGGATGAAGCTGGGTGCAGCTCCCTTTGAGGACTAGGGGGAGGCAGCTGGTCACTTGCACGGGGGACACTTGCAGGAAGGACAGTTGGAGCCTAGCCCTGTGTTCTCTGCCACCTGGGCATGAGACACTGCTGAGCCCATGGGGGCTGTCTCTGCTTCTTCCTCTTTTGAGTTCATGTGCCCCCTGTGAGAATCCTCTTAATAAAAAAACAATCTCATAAGCATAAATACTGCTTATACTTTAAGGGGTTTCGCAGATCTTATAAACCCAGCTAAGGACCTCTAGGGTCCCTTGCTCTGGTGGGCTTCTTTCCAATTCTCCAGGACCGTGGAGGGGTGGAGTGGGGGCAGCGAGGAGGCAAGATCAGTTATGGCCGCCACTCCCACCCCTGCCTGCCGCAGTCCTGGGAGGGCTGCGTTGGACTGTGACACAGGGCCCCCGCAGGTGGTTCCGGGCCCCATGCAGGTTCCCCTCTGAGGGACCATGGCTGCTCAGGTAGATGCCCCACTCCGGGCCAAAGGCAGCCGCCCCCTCCTCCGGCTGGCATTCTCTAGGACTCCGAGGATGTTTGCGGAAGGGGCTTAGCCAAGGTCATGTCCGAACCACGGATCGTTTCCTCTGGGGACAGAGTTGGGCAGGGAGGCACAATTCAGGCTCGACTTGCTGTAGTCAGGTTTTACATTTTTTAACTGTATGTTTCTTTTGGAAAGCAACTTCGGGGAGCGTGCAAAAGGGGGTGCGTGGGAGTTAGAGATGAAGGCTGGTGACTGAGCGGGTGGGAAGCCCAGAGGGAGAGCAGGATGGGTTAATGGCGGGTGGATTCTGCTCTTCTGTTGTTTAAAAGCAGTAATAACCAAATTGCATGCCCTGCATGTGCCTTGCTGACGGGATTTACGGAAAGGAAGCTGCGCGCTCTCTCTCTGCTGCTGGTCTCGGGGCGGGTGAATGCGTGCGTGTGTGCGTGTGTGTGCGTGTGTGTGTGTGTGTGTGTGTGTGTGTAGATGAGAAGGGGTGGGGGATTAGCTCTGCCAGGCTGGCACCCTTCCCCAGCACTAATTGCTGGCAGCGCACCCACAGGGGCTGTGCCAGTGTCTTCAGCTCCACCCGCACCCCTTGCCCGCGGGGAGCTCGGCTGTGCAGCTTGCTTTATGAGGGCCATTTCTGCGCCCACTAGTCCCAGAGGCTCCTTGGGGAATTTCAGGGAAATCTCATCCTTAGGGGGAGCTGGTCTGGGAGGCTGGGGTGGGGTGAGACTCGGGTGGTCCAGAGCCCCTCTGAGGTCTAGTGGCAGGCACCAGGCGACCCCATGCCAGTTCTAGTTCTGCAGTAAATTGCTGTGTGGCCTTGGGCAAGTCATTTGACCTCTCTGGGCCACAGTGTCCTCTCTTATCAAATAGCCTCTGACCCTACCACCTTCACAGGGTTGCCCTGATGTCCAGCCGGTCTCATAGCTTGAAAAGCCTTTGAAATAATTTAGCATAATGAAGAATTTATCGTGGTCACCTTGTCAAGGGCAGGGTGCCCCCGATGTCAGATATGCTGGTTTTATGTAAAGTGATATCAGTCTCAGAGAGGACCCCTGTGACCTCTACTCCAGAAAGCCATGGACCTGGATGTAGTGTGTGATTCGGGGGTTGCATTTTTGCATCAGGCTGCAGGTTAGTTCTCTTATTACCTGGAGCTTGGGCTAAGTTGGGGGGCTGTTTTGAGGCAGTATGGGGGGATCCCACTGAGGATGTGGGGTGTACTTAGCTCTGTTGAGCCATGGGTTCCCGAGGAGCTGTATGTATTGTAGATGGTGCATTCTGCAGCCAGTGGGCCAGGGTTCAAACTTGTGGCCTTATGTCAGTTAGTTAGACAGTGCCTTGGTTTTCTCACCTGTAAAATGGGATAGCAGTGTCTGCTTTTCGGGGTTTGATGAGCTAAGACATCTGAAGCATATGCAACAGGCCTGGTGCCTGTGTGGGGGTGAGTGTGGACGCACTTGTTGCCCACCAGGGAGTACTGTGGGTGCGAGAGTGGAGCTCGCTCGCCCTCTGAGTTTCTGGGGGCTGGACCCTGCTAGGCGTGGGGTGCTGTGGTGTTGGTTAGAAATTATGGGTTTTGTGTTTTACCTCTCTGAGTTGCCTTGGGGTCCCCCTGGTATTTTTGATGATGAGTCAGAAGAGGACAAGAAGCAAGACAACACTCATATTTGGAGTCAGACCCCAAACAGGGCAGGGGCTCTTGGTTTCTCTTCCCTGTTGCGGTCAGACCGATGTTCCTGGAGCTTGGGGTGGGACGGGAGGCAAGAGGGCTGGGGTGGGGCAGACCCTGGCAACTGGTGCCAGGTGCCGGTGGCCTTGGCCTGTGTTTGCACAGCCTGAGAGCTTCATGCTGAGTGCCAGGGGTCCCCCGAGGCCAGCATGCTCTAGCTCCGCTCTGATGGAGATGGTGTGGCCGGCAGAGGTTAAGAGCGTGCTTTTGGAGTTAGGCTGAGCCCCACGTGAATCATATTTCTCCCAGTCGGGCAGACGAATTCCTCTCGTCCTTTGTCTCCACATCTGTAAAGTGGGGATTGGAATTCCTATGTTTTGAGAATTAATGGAGGACAGGCATCCCCGCTAACGTTGGCTGAGGTTCGACTTGGAGCATTATTTCATGGGATGCGCTCAGCTCAGTGAGCAGCGCGCACTAGGGGCTGTGGGACGAAGCCAAAGCTGGGTCCCTGGGTGACTGGAGCTAATTGTGCAGGCTTATGCAGAGCTGGGGTTCCCCACCTTTTAGTGATCCTGCCCCAGGGTATACTTCCCAGGCTGGGTGGAGGTCGGGGAGGGGCGGGCCAGGAGAAGTGGCAGAGGTGGCTTGGAAGCAGTGACCTAAGGAGGTAAGGGCGTGGGGGCTGTGAAGCAGGGAGCACTGGAGGGGCAAGGGGCACTTATGGAAGATGAGGTGTATGAAACTCCAGCAGCCTCTCCCATTTCACTGTACTGTGCTGAAGCACCCGGGCTCCAGTTTCACTATCTGAGATCTGGGAGCAGGTTAATTTCCATGACGAACTCCAGGCCACATGCTCAGAGGATTTATCTAATTAAACTGTTGCTTTTTTCCTAAGAAAAAAAGAAAGAGAGAGAGAGGGAGGGAAGGAAGGAGGGAGGGAGGAAGAAAGAAAAGGAAGGAAGGAGGGAGGGAGGGAAGGGATGAGGGAGAGAGAGAAAGAAAAAGCAAGAGAAAGAAAGAAAGAGAAAAAGAGAAAGAAAGAAAAGAGAAGGAAGAAAATAAAAGAGAGAAGGAAAAAAAAAAAAGAAAGGCGGGAGGGAGGGTGAGAGACAGACAAGCTGGAGGCAGGCCAGAGATTTTTGAAAGGCCCTGACGGAGCGGGAGATGCCTGGTGCTAAGGCGGAGGCCTTCCTGGTGGGCCGCACTTCCCTCTTCTGATGCTTTTAGTTTATTTCCAAAATAGCTCTTGGGCTGTGAGGAAAAGGGGTGGCTGGAGGGATCCCGGATCTGTGCTGTCCAATACAGGAGCCAATAGCCCATGTGGCAATTTAAATGAAGTGAAATGAAAATTTCAGTTCTTCCACGAACTAGACACATTTGAAGCGCCCCATAGCCACATGTGGCTAGTGGCTCCTGAATTGGGCTGCACAGATAAGACAGACATGTTTCCATCATCACATGGAGTTCCACTGGACAGGAGGGGGCTCAGAGGGGTGCTTCCATCAGAGCTCGGGCTAAAGGGATGACATCACAGGACGGCGACAGAGGTCGGGGCTGGCTGGCAGGGACACAGCCACATGTCAAAGGGGGTTCCTACCTGGTGCCAAGGCCTCTACGATGCTGGGGCTGCCTCTTCTTTAGATTTCACTGAGGGCTTCCTCTCTCCTGGGGTAGGGCAATAGGGTGGGTCTAGAGTTAGGCAGAACGGGGTTCAAATCTTCTCCCCACTATTGGTCTTTGCGACCTTGGACAGGGGTCTTACCTCTCTTGGAATTGGGCTAGCCGGGGACAGTACCTGCCTCGTTGGGTCCTTGTGGTCGTTAGGTGAGCTGATGAGCACAAGCATTTAAGTATAGTGCTGGGCACACAGGAAGCACTCGAAAAGCGGGGACCCCCGTGATTATCATAATTATTATAATTGTCGCTATTATTTTCATAACGATTAGCAAAGCGCTTTTGTGGCTGCCAAGTTCTTAGGGACACTCCTGACCAGATTCTGATGTCTCCATAATCCACACTTTCCAGAATTAGTTTGAGTGCGCCCCCTCCCCCGCAATCCCTTTCTTCTGGGAATTTATTTTGGGTCCCTTCTCCCCATCCTTCCTTTCTTTGGACAAAAGGAAGAGCTGGAGCTTCCCTGAAGTGAACTTTTGCAGATGCTTGTACTTGTGAGTTAGAGCCCTCACCCCGCCCAACACGTGTGCCCACATGCACGCACACACATGCTCGCGCACGCGCGCACATGCACGCGCGCGCACGCTCCTGCACTGGCCAAATTACATTTGAAACGGCCCCCCCGCCCAGTCTAAAGTAGGGGGGACCAGATGTGGTGCTGGCAGGGCTGGCTGGGTTGTTTGGGGCGGGGGTGGAGTCGGTGCCTCGGGGAGGGACATGTGTTTGCTCCGGACATTGCCCGGTGCCCTGTGTGCTAATGTGGGGCTGAAAAGCCCCTTGCATTGTGCAGGTTCCTTTCCCCGTGAAAAGGCAATTGAGTCAGTGAGCTCCAAACGGATTGGAGCTGACAGGGAATGAGAATTTGGCAATGGGTAGAAAACAAGCTCCCCACCCCCTGCCCCGCACCGAACAGACTCGCTCATTCCTCCCTAAACTACTGACGGTTGTTTGGATTTTAGAGGGGTTTCGAAAAGAATGATGCTTTCTTTTTATAGGTGTCAACATGATCAGTCTACCCCAGCCTGCCCCCCTCCCCAGGTGTGGCCTAACCCCTCCCCCAGGTTGCTGCAGACCCCGCCCCGCCGCCTCTGCCGCTCCGCCAGCGATCCTGAACGAGTTAAGGGCTGAATCAACTCTAGACCCAGCTGCGCCTTTTGCTCTGGGCTCCTGAACCAAGCGATGTGCTGTGCTCAGCACGATTGGAGACTGTCTGCCCCCGGTGGCCCACCGGCCCCCGCCCTGCTGGGCTCCGCCAGCTTTCATGGGACCTGCCGCCGGCAACCGGGGAGCTGGTGGCCCATGCTGTGGGGACCATGTCGGGCGCCCTCCCCACAACCAGCCTCCCATCAGAGACCTTGTTAAATGTTAAAAGAAAAGGTGCACCACCGTGTCGAGCTGGCATCATCCCTGGTTTCCAAAGAAGGCTTGCCATTTTGAGGGGTTTTGTATACTAAAGGCCTGCCCCCCTCCCATAGTTCCCTTTACCTGCCCAAGCCAGTAAATCCGTCAATAGCTACTTACTTATATCAGGCCCTTGCCGATGGTCCCCTGTCCCCAGACCTCCCCACTTAAGCGTCCTCAGGAGAGTCAGGGAGGGAGGTCCTGGCGCCTTGCAGATGCTCCTCGGGCCATCACACATTTGTACACCAGCATCTCTTTAGCCTGACTGTTCTCGCTCTCTCTCTCTGTCTCTCTCCGTCTCTGTCTCTGTCCCTGTCCTCTCTCCCTGGAGGTGTCAAGTCTCTCCTCCCTCTGGAGATGGGTGGGGGTGGGTAAGAGACAAGGAAAAGCACTCCTTTTGGCGGTTTTACATACAGCCTCCCCTTTGGGGTTCATGTGTCACCCCCGTGGCTTGGGGATGTCTGTCAGGGGCCCCTCTGGGAAAGACCTGATGGAGGGTGGTGGCTTCAGGAGCTAAGCTGGGCAAGTGGCCCCTGTGCAGAGGCGCCACAGTGAAGTGGTTAAGTCCACCGGTTCAAATCCTCGCTTCCACATTTGTTAGTACTGTGACCTTGAGTACCTTGGGACCCCTCGGGAGCCTCAGTTTCCCCATTGGTGAAAGGGGAATGATAACAGTGTCTGTCGCCTGGGGTTTCTGTAAAGATGAAGTAAAATAATGTTGCTAAGGTACCTGGCACACGGTAACAAGGGACACCTATCGTTGCTACTGTTGCTGTGACTACTCCTTCCTCCCCATCTGCCCTCAGGACAGCTGGAAGGTGGGGGGGCTCGGTCCTGTCCCTGTGTTCAGGCTCCAGGACGGCCTGCCTGGAGCCCCTGCCCCGAGGCTGTGTCTACCCGAATTCCATAAGCAGAATTGCTGAACCAGCAAAGCAAACATGTCAGTCCAGCGCTGAGCCCTCGAGGGAGCGGGGAGAAGCCTTGCAGGGGCTTGGGTCCCCAAGGTGGCAGCCCGGGGGTTGGTGTGGCCTGCCTGGCCCAGGGCGGAGTCGGCTCCCAGATGCTGGCGCCATCTTGGTTTTCCTTGGCTTTTCCTCAGCAGTCGGGAGTGGCCCTTGCCCTCCCCTGGGAGCAGGTGGCCTTTGCAGCCTGGCACCTGTTCCTGAGGGCGGCTGCCAGGAAGGTGCAAACCTGGGGATCGCCCTGTGTGTCCTCCGAGTCCTTGCACGAGCCCTGTTTGCCGCCTGGAGGGGCTAGCCTGGGCTTGTCCTGGTGGAGGAGGTCACAGAGGGGCCTGTCTCATCCCAGAGCCCCGCTTGTCACCCTCCAGGTGAGTCACAGGAGAGCCAGGACCAGCACCCCGAGGCCTGAGTGCAGGGGCGGGGGCTGGCTGGGGGTGCGGGCAGAAGGAGATGGGGTAAAAGGATGTGGATGAAATTGGAGAGGGTTCAGGTGAAACGTCTTACTTTTGTCCCCATGGGGGCAGCAAGCAATCTGAGTTGGTTTTACATTTTCATTTTAGTAAAAGAGAAAGGAAATAGACATTTACCGAGCACCAGGTATGTGTCAGATGCTGTGCGGTGACTTTCTGCGGGATTGAAGGGCACAAGACCGGTAGACATTCAATTCCCATTGTACCACTCAGGAAATAATGCTCAGAGAGGTTAAGTAACTCACCCGGGCTCACGCAGTAGGAGAGCCAGAGTTTGGAGGCCGGCGGATCTGACTGTGAAACACATGCTTCTTGCCATGCACTGGGAAAAACAGAGCCACGTTTTAACCAGTTTTGAAAATAGATAAAAGGAAGAAAAATCACCAATAATTTAACTAAAGTAACACCACCTGGTTTAGCGTTCGGTGTATTTATTTCCTTCTGGTGTCTTTTTCCTTTGATGACTGGATATATTTTTATATACGTGCATTTTACATAATTATAATCATAAGAGAATATGGTTTTGGTGGAGACCCAGGACGAGGTGGGAGGGTCTCCTGAGCTGGGGCCACTGGGGAGTGATTGATTCACAGCAAAATGGAAACCTGGTCTTGGCCCCCGGCCATCTGTTCCGTAATGAGGTTCCTGAAGTTGCGTTGGAAAAAGCAAACTGGGTGAATGAGGAGGCGAAAAAGACCCTTGCAGTCTCTCCTGGGTTGGTTTTGCGCCGTTAAGTGGTAGAATTTTCCTTTTAACTCACTTCCTTCTTGCTCTTGACAAATGGGAATATTTGTACCATTTTCCCAAATGACCTCCTCTCCTTGGGGTAATGAGAAAATGAAAGTCTTTGCTAAGTGCTTTGAGATATTCAGATATAAAAACGGAGAGCAGAGTGTTGTCATGGGCCTTCTGCTGCCAGGGCGCTTTATAAAGAGGAAGTGCAGCTCGCGGGGGTGAAGGTCAGCGTGGGGGCCGAACCAACGTCGTCCCTGGGCCCCGGGGCAGGGGTGCTCGTGGCCCGCCACGAGATGGGCCGGGTTTTGGCGGCGCCAGTGCCTGTGCTCCAGGTGCACACTCCAAGGCCGAGGTGAGCCCAATCACTCAGGCAAAGCCCCCACCTTGGCCAGAACTGTGCACGTAATGATTCTCTCCGTGGCAAGGTCTCCCCCGGCCCCCTTCTCCCACTCTGGCTTCCTAGCGTCAGCCCAAGAATAGCGCCGCGGAAGAAATACTGTGTGACCTCCACGAGTAATAATCCTGAAGATGGTTTCGAAACCTAGAAAAATGTTTATTATGTTGAGTGGGGAAGAAAACACCCCGAAGGCCAAGTGTTGTGAACGCCATGATAGAAACTATCTAAAAATCACAAAAGCGTAGGGACAAAGCTTGAAAGGTAATCCTCCGAAATGAAAATTATAGCGTTGGAGTGATGGCACTGTGGTGATTTGTTTTTTATTTCACAACGTTTTCTTTAAATTCTCCCCTGTGATTAAAAACCAACAATACCCATGTGTCGGCCCAGTAGGGAGCCCTGGGGAGGGGGAGGTGGCGGGCAGCACCCGGCGAGAGGACGCCTGCGCCCACGGCCCCCGCAGGGCGCTGAGCTCACCGGCTGTGCCAGCCGCAGAAACCTATGAGATCTCCAGAAGCCAAGGCGTATCGGTGACTCAGACCTTCGTGTTCTGCTGTTCAACAATAGCTTTTGTCCTTTGCCCAAAACCCTAGGCCAGCGTGTTAAAAAAAATTATAAAATTAAGAGATAGTTTGTACTTTCCTTACCAGTCTGTGCCAGCTTCAGGCGCTTTATTTATACAAGGTGGAGAGGCAGGGAAGGTGGGGTGGGGGTGGGGGGCAGACAGAAAGGAAAAGAAAAACAAGGTAGAACTCGGACAAGGCCCAAGAAACGTTTGAGCCTCAATAACAAACTTTCTTTTGTTTCTCCAGTGGGGAGGAGAAAACGAGGGGAAAAATGCAGAGGACCAATCTGAACCAAATGAAATGCCTCACGTTTTGTGCGTGGGGTTGCCTCTTGCAGCGGGTTTTGCCTTTTGTTTGTGGAACATGAAAGCTGTTTCGTGATGTTCACCTCTGGGCCAGAATGCGATGGAGTGGGCGTGGAGGGGCTCAGTCTGAAAGGGCCGGAGCAAGGACGGCCAGATTGGGCTCTGGTGAATGCAGATGTTTCGCTCAGCAGTTCTGGCCAATAATGCACAACCGCCTACAGCTTTTGTGCTCACTTCCAGTCGGATTTAAAGAAGATTCCTACCTCCTGGTGTCCCAGAAGTGGCTCTGTTTGAGTGGGGTTCAGACTTTCTTGTGATCAGGCGTGAAGACAGCGTGGCCTTGTACCGGTTTGGACTAGAGCATTCCTCTGAGTGTCCACTGGATGACATTTTAAGAATAAGATTCAGGAAGAAAGACCTTGGGAGAGGAGAGTCGGGCATGGGGGTGTGTGTGTATGAGATCATATGTGTGTGAAAGTGTACGAGTGTGTATGAGATTGTGTAAGTGCCTGTGTGTAAGACTGAGTGATAATAAATGTGATTTTGTGTGGTTGTGTGTGTACGTGTCTCCCCTTTAGTCTTCGTCACTTTTTTACCTGGTCGTAATAGCCAAGGAAAGAGTAACACTCGTGGGGGCCGTGCGTCTGTTTTTTCCTGCGTCATCTTGTCCCCCTGCCCCAAAGCGGCTTTCCTGGTGAACCTGTGAGGCAGCCTGGCAGTCTGGGTCCTGACTGATCTGTGACTCTTCCTTCAAAGTTCGTTAAAAAGATTTTGCAGGAATAATCCAGGATCTTGGCAGTGGTTTGACCAGTGAGAGAAAGGAAGCTTCTGAGTTAGAGGCAAACAAAGCCCCAGAGGCCTGAGGTGGCTTGGCCTGCAATTCAGACGCCCACATCTGTGGCCTGATGAGGATCCCCCCCTGCTGGTGCTCCCCTGCCCCCCGTGCTGAGGCCACCTCGGGGACGGATCCACTGTCAAGCTGCAGAGCTCCATGGGCTTTAAGGTGCCTTCTTGACCTTTCAGTCATTGTGACCCTTCATCCCTGAGAAAGCAGCACAAGGATTATTGTGCCTGTTTTACAGACAAAGAAACAGGCCCAGCAAGGGGAGGTCACTTGTCCAAGGTCACACAGCTAGTCAGTGACAGATTTGGAACCAGGACAGAGTCTTTGCAAACAGGGTCATCTCCCTGAGATGGCTCAGGGCGGGATGACCAGTCCCGGACAGGGAATTCTGCTTCCCTCTGCTTCCAGGAGACGAAGGGACCCTCCTGGAGGATCCGGTGCTTTGTGGCAGTGCTTGGCGGGGACGGGGTAGGGTGTGTGACCGGCCCTCTGGTTTTAGGGACACTCTCTGTTGAGAAAAGAACACCCCCCTCTGTCACCCACAAGCAGCCCCTTCCGAAGACCTCAGTTTTGCTGTCTGTGGATTGAACAGGAGGCTGTGCCCAGCGGTTCCTTGTCTCTTCCCACGTCAGGGTGGTTGAGCTTCCTGCCATAACCCAGAGTCCCCAGCTGTACCATGCAGCAAACCCTCTCCCACAACCTGTCAAACCAGAGATGCCAGTTCCCCAGGGCGCCCAGGAGCTCCCTGCCAGGGAGAGCCTTCCCAGGCTGGCCCAACACGGCCCCCGGCCCGCGCCCCCTGCACCTGCCTGTTGGTGACAGTGTGTCTGAATGCACCTCTTGTCAGAGCCCTTGGGCTTGAACTTGCCAAGTCCTGAGAGGCTGAGATGTGAGGGAACGACGAGCAGGGAGAGAAGGGGTACCTATGGCAAGAGGCAGACGTGGAGAGAGGGGTAGGCGCCGTGCCCAGGGTGCATGCCATCAGGGCAGGAGGTCTGGCTTCCAGCTGTGGGGGCTCCGGAAGGGCAGAGCCTGGAAGGAATGAAGCCACTACTATGGAGATTAAGGGGATGAGAATGTAAATCTCAAGTAAAAAGGTAATTGAATGTAATAGCAAACACTGCTCGCTCTATGTTAATTTTAGCTCTTCCCCTGGATACAAGGCGCTGTATTAGTGTTTTATTACCATTTTGTTTGCACTAATAAAATAGTAAAATTTATTTCAAGGAAGTTGAAGGATGGTTTTACAATGCAAATTTGAAGAAATTGGACTTTTCATTTATGCCTCTGCTATTTTAAACTCTGACGGGTGTAAATTAGCTGCAGGGACCGAGCAGACCCCACTGATGGGGACTTGAGAGGCGGGAGCCCAGGCAGAGGTTCCAGACTAGCTCAAGGCAGAAGGCAGAGAAGGCCCCACGGAGGGCATGGGGGGACACGGGGGTGATGATCGGGGGTGATGGGGTGACGGGTGAGGACATGCCAGGCACAGGTGACCCTGGTTGTGGGCAGGCACGTCACACACTGAGCCTGCAGGGAGGTGCATGTGGCCACCGACCTCAGGGCTGTGTCTTTCCTTTCTGCCCTTTGGCCTCCTCCCTGTCCTGACATTGAGCTTCGATAAACCTGCTGAACCCCAAGGGGAAGCTGAGCAACCTCTTTACCCTGCTCCTAGAAAGAAGGGGTTGACCAGATGTACTGTTCACTCACTGCTTCTAAAAGGGTTGGAGTAGTTTGAGGGCAGTGGTAGGGGCCTGAAGGAAAGACCCTGAACCTAAAATGAGCCAGGAAAAGAGACCCAGGCTGGACACCAGCCCGGCTGAAGTTCACAGTCGCGTTCCATTTGCCGTCTCCATTTTGCCCTCTGACCAGAGTATACTCGAGAAACTCAAAGCGGGATGTTTTCAATAAGCCCCCTCCTCACCCATCACCCCCTCCGGTTGGCCCAAATGGCCCCAGGTCTGGTAGTGTCCGTGAACAAAAAGGCTAGAGGACTGAATTTTTAAAAGTCCAGTTGTCTGAATTTAGGGACCTGGCTGATGGCGTAGGAAAGTGGAGGAGGGACAGAAAGGGGTGATTGAAGAGTTTCATTTTGCATTTTGGGAGAAGAATTCAGGTTGGTTCTTGTTTTATCCAAACCGGTTTGTTTATCTCTGAAAAATTAGCAGCAGCAATGGCCCGAAGCGATGCACTGGGGGACCAGCTTCCAAAGGTAGGGACCCGAACAAGTGTTCTAATGTCTGGCGAGGCCGGTAGCATGTATTGCCCAGGGTTCTCTGGCCGCCTGCCTGGTGCGGGGGAAATGGTGAGCCGGTGACACCGGTTTCCAGCCCCAACCCCAAGCCTTATGGGTTTTTTTCTCAGGGTATTCTCTCTCCCTCATTTGGGAGTGTTGTGTGTGTGTGTGTGTGTGTGTGTCCAATGTAAGGATTCAAACTGTTGATACTGGCAAGGCCAGAGTTGAGAAACTGGAGGAGAGATTGTGCACAAGACACTGGAGTTGAAGCAGTGGCAGAAGATACTTGAGGACTCCCGTGACTGCAGAAGGTAGAGAAACTCTGGCTGTCAGCACTGCTTGTGGGCGGGAGGGAACTGGGCACAGGCTCCCGGCCTCCCCGGGTGTCTCCTCGCGTGGCCACAGGGTCACGTTTGGAGCAGATTTGGGTGGTGAGAAATATACAAGGGTCAGGCCGGCCTCCAGCAGTAGGGCCAGCGCCCTGTGTGGTTATTATTGGAGCTGGAAATGTCTCCATCTGGGCGCCTTGGCTTCCTTTTGGGTCAAGGGGCTGTGGGTGGGACTTCTTGGGATTGTAGGGTTTGTGGGGGGGGATGTACAGAAGGCAAGGGACTCTAAGCCCAGTCCTGGAACAGGACAGGAACCTCCTCCCAACTGCTGGGTACCCAGAAGACCCCGGTGGCTCTGGGCCCCTCGCTGAGGGGGGTGGAGAGGGAGGACTTGAGCTGGTGGACGTGGTCAAGGCCAGGGCAGCTTTGCGAGTGTTGCCGAGACCATTTAAAAGCGGTAGGTCTTTTAGCTTCTGGGCCAGTTTGTGCCTCTCTGAGAGCACGCGTGTGCCCTCCCAGGTACCTGCCCACGGACATAGAGAGTGCCCCAGGCCCGGGGGTTACGCTCCAGGTGTGGGTCCGTCCAACACTGTAATTAGATCAAGGAGCAGCCGCACGGAAATGGGAAAAGAGGGTTAGTGGTGTGGCCTGTTTGGGCCTGGTGGCGGAGGTGGCACCAGGCCTGCCACTGGGGCTCGACCTCTGTGCGGGGGTCACAGCTGAGGTGATCCACCTGTGGAATGACTGGGACCCCAGGTACCCCTCTTTCTACTGGCCTACTCGTAACGCTCCCCCAGTCACCTCCGAGGAGTTGAGGTCCCTCTGAGAAGCTCTGGGGCTGCTCCCCACCCTCCCTGCCTCTTTGTACTGGTTGTCACGCGTCTGCTCCGGCCAGGGTTAGGAGGATGCTATCCCAGTGACTGATTTGACTTTCTTTTTGGCATGGGGTATAGGTTTATGTGTTGGGAAGAGGGTGACCCTCAAGGACACCAGCGGATCACTCTCATGAGTGGCCACAGTAAGCGCTGGAAGCTGGCGCCCCCACCTGTTTGTCCTGTTTGATTTGAGGGGGGGCACATGGCCTCGTGTATAGCACCTCCTCGTTTTCCTCTTTAATGAGGAGAAAAGGCGGCCAGAACTCCTAGGTCTTCAGCCCACAAGCCGCTGGCTCTTCCTCTCATCCTGCTCAGCCCTCTGGGTGTGATGGGGACATCCCCGAGTAGCCCCGAGCCCCCTGCTCAGCTCACCTTTTCTTTCTCCCTGCCCCCCTTCCCTGCACCTGTCAGCTGTTTCATTGACTGTCTGGCTTGGCTGCCACCCATCCTATCCTCCCAGGCCAGCTCCTCCCCCACCCCTCCCCCCAGGCCCACACTCCCTCCCTTCCTGTCTCTGCCCACGTCTGTCTCTACCTGCCCGTCGCCGGCACACCTGAGGATCCGAGGCTGCCTAACGGAGCGCGGGGATGGCTCAGGGTGTTTACCAGACAGCCGGGATAAGGTATTAAATCCTGTTGCTGTCTTCCCAGGGCCAGCTTCCTCAGATGGTTTTCCAAATGCCTAATCTCAGTGCCCACATCCCTGCCCAGCCCATGTTTGATGGGAGCTTTCCTTTCCGATTGAAGCTGAAACCCAGCAGGATCTGTCGTGGGGTTGGGTCTGGGTTCCCACCGGTGCCTGATGATGTGGAGGTCCAGCCCCTTCCTCTCCGGTTCTTCCTTCCTCTCCTCCTTTCTTTCTTGGGGAATCTTAGTGAGTGGGGGCCAGGATTCTGCCACCAGGTGTTCCAGAGCCTTCTTGAGCACCCCCGCCCCCCTGCTGCCAGTGGGGTCAGGAGGCCACCTGCTGTAATGTAGGGGAGGGGGCCCGAGGTTGCTCTTAGTGTCAGAGGCAAAGGGGAGCCCAGCTTGAAGGTGGCCTGAGGTGGGAATGAGCAGGTGAACGAGAGCCCTTCCCGAGCCCACCGTTACGACGACGCTTTCTACTCAGAATAAAAATGGCCACTGTGGGGTTTCTCTCAGGGTGTCGAGTCCCCTGGCCTTGGCCCAGGAGAGCCCATAAAGCAAACCTGTTTGTCCACAGTGTCCCGGCACTGGTTTGGGAGACGGTGGCGCTGGGGAGGTGCACTCCCGTTCAGAGCCCTGGGTGGACACCTGTCCTCCTTAAGACGGCCTAGTCTCTGGGGTGACAGGAGGGCTCAGGTACTCCACAGTGAACAGGGACATTGAGGCTCCCCATGGTGTCCACTCTTGACGTGGGGAAGAGGCAGCTCCTGGGGCGTTTCCCTTCTGTGGGACATCGGGGCTTGCCTTCCCGTCCTGGACGGCAGGACAGAACACAGAGCAGGAACTCTGCCCCGTGCCCGGCCTTCTCTGCCAGAAACTAGGCGAAAGGAGGCAAATTAGCTTCCTTCCTTGCCTGCTACCTGCCCCTGTCCCCCCCAAGCTGGGAACCTTCCGTGAGGGAGGAGCAGGGCTCCACCGATGGTGGCAGCTTGGTCAGCGTGGGCAACCTGGATCTACCCCTTTGGGGTGCCTGGGACCAATGGATGTGTCCTTTCTCCAAGGTGCCACATGACCTGGACCAACCCTTCTGATCTCAGCTTCTCCTTCCCTGGCTTCTCTGCGCCTCTCCTCCTCCTGCGCCCAGGCAACCAGAGGTCTCTTGGGTTTCCCGACACCAGAGCTTTCCCCTCTCTCCAGGTCTCCAAACCTCCGTCCTCCTCCTTGGGCTCTGGGTGTCCCATGTCTCCACCCTGTCACCGTTGCCTTGGCAGTCAGCGCTGCCCTGGGCTTTCCTCTCCCCCTTCCTGAGCTGAGGGCGCTCACAGGAGCGGAGGCACGTCCGGGACCTGGCAGAGCAGGGTTCGAAAGCCGTGCCGCAGGGCTGGGCATAGGGCAAAAGGTGCGGCCTCCAACTTCGCGCTGAGCCCTGCACCAGGACCCTGACCGTGGAGGTGTCTGTAGTGACACACGCCTGGGCCCCCGGAGGGGTCCTGGGTGCCAGGGTTCCCAATTTCGTGTGGGGTATTCTTTTGCAAAGATATGTTGGGCAAGGACTACAAGATGTGAGGGGAAAAGAGGACAGCGAAAACCTGGAAGATGACGGTTGGGCCGCTGAGGAGGAGGAGGAGGAGGAGGGAAGAGGTGACATGAATTCATTAGGAAAACTTGTTTACTGGCTTGGCCTAGGCGCCTCCATTTTAAAAGTCTACGTTTACAATAAGTCGCTAATTAAAATACAAAATTAAGCAACAGCTATGTTTTTTTTTCCCTTACACTTTAATTGCATGATTTTTTGTGATGTAATTTCTGGAAACACCCAGTGTACCTCACAAGGCTGATTGTTTGATAAACTAGAAGCACCTGAAACCAACTCCAAAAATAAGTATATAAATCCAAGGGGAACTTCAGCTAGATTGGAAATGGCGGAGAACTGCAGACAGCAGGGAACCAAAATCCGTAATAATAAATACTGCTACTAATAAACCTTCTGAGTAAGGACATTTATCCCGCCTTCCCCGAAACCAGAGCAGTCTGTACACCTCAGGGAGAGAAAAAGCTGAAGTGGAAACCAGACCAAGTTGGGGTATCGCTCTCTGCCCCCGACATCCCAGTTGGCACTATGGATAAAAAGCAGGATTGACGGGGAATCTTCCCGGGTTCCACTGTTAGCTGGGCTCGGTATTCACTGGGGCGTCTTCTTTCATCGTGGACCTTTGAAGAGGATTCTCCCCTCTTCCTTGCTCTGAACCTTGGCGCACTCCCAAGGAGGAGGGGGCAGTGAGCAGGCGCAGTGAGCGTCCCTCCTGGGAAAAACCAGCCTCTCTAATGTTCGCAGGGGGCAGACAGCATGTCCCGGCCTTGGGCAGCCGGCCCAGAGCTCCCGGCCCTACTAGAAGGTAGTGAGAAAGGGTGGTCCACGGTGAGAGTGCTGGCTTTGCCGACAGCCCCGTGGCCGGCTGCCTTTTTAAAGATGCAGGCCTGGGTGATTTCAAAACTGCTGAGAAACCTGTCAGGAACTGACTCCAGGGTGGGGCTGGGAGGAAAGTGGAGCTCACCGGCAGCCCGGCTGCTGCGGAATCCTGGACCCAGCATCCTCTGTGGGCCCTTCTGAGGGCCGGGCACGTGGGCAGGAGGAACGTGACGGACAGAGGGGGCCTGTGACCACAGACAGCAGGGAGACCACGGACCGCCTTCTCCGTTCCCTTCCACAAGCTGGAGGCCCAGGTGGCCAGGGGCCCCATTAACCTCTCCATGCACTCTTCTTCTGGGGAAACAAAGATTCGCCTCCTTTTAGGGTCTTTTGAAAAAACATTTTCTCCCCGATTATAACTTACGCTTATGGCTCGTTGGAAAATACAAAGAAGGATGAAGGAAATAATTTAAAAATATGTAGCGTAGCTGTTAAAAGTGTGGGTTAGGGGAACAGAGAGCCCTGGGTTCGCGCCCCAGCTTTGCCCACCCAGCGGTGTGACTTTGGGTAAATCACTTAACATCGCCGAATCTCAGTTCCCTCGTCTGTAAGGCGGGGCTGAGGGTCTTGGAGGGTGGTGAGGGTTCAGGGTGATGATCCGCGTAAAATACTGAGCGCTGAGCCTGGCACACGGCGCATTTAAACATTACCTCTTTCTGCTACTGTCATTAATACTGACAACTCCACCGCCTTGAGATAAAAGGCTTGAGAACTTTTATTAAGAAATTTTTTTATATCAGTGAAATTCTCTATCTCACCCTGTGCTGTCCAGTATAGTAGGCTTAAGTCACATGTGGCTATTTAAACTTAAATTAACTAAAATTAAATAAAATTAAAAATTCAGTTCCACAGTCACCCCCGCCACATTTCAAGTGCTCAATGGCCCCATGTGGCCAGCGGCTGCCATACTGGGCAGCCCTGAATGGTCTGCAGGGCAGCCTTCTCCGCAGTGGAGTCCTCTGAGTTTTTTCACATCGGCCTCCCGCTCTCCGTAAATGTCTGTTAATGGCTGCATAGTAGTCCGCGCTGTGGCTGGATCACACTTCTCGTTGGTTTGAGTTATTTGTGGCTGGGCTGTTGGAGCATCCTATGGGCTCTGATTGGGATACCGGGGTGGCCCCATCCCAGCGCTGGCGCTGTGACGCTTTCTGATTGGTGCCACGAAGCAAGGGATTCTGGGAAGAGCTGATTGGCTTTGAGTGGCGGCGCTGGGGTAAGGGGCAGTGCTCTGCCTTCTCGCAGTTGGCTCTGGCAGCACAGGAGGGGGCTGGCCCCTCAGCCAGCCCCCAGTGCACCCCCTCCGGCCGGCTTATCCGCACGCTTCACCTCACAGGGAGAAGGCCAGGAAGAAGACAGACATGCTTAAGACAGCCAAAAGGAGCGATAGTGACTCACCCTCCACTCAGCGCCCCCAGGAGCCCCAGGGAGCCCCCAGGTGGCTTTCGTTGGTGGGGGGTGCATGCCATGTTGGGGCGCTGGCCTGGACCTCAAGGCCTGTGCATCCCTCCAGATCCCGGGGAGGGCCTCCTGACCGAAGATGGTTGTGAGTCTCCACGGTGGAGGTGCTAGGGTCCCAAGCCGCGGGGCAGCTCCAGGAAGGCCTTGCAATGGCCTTGCAATGGCGGGTGACCATCCTGTGACTGGGGTTGGTAGAGTGGAGCGTCTGGGTGCTGGGGCAATGCCAGGGGGGTGCGCGAGCCTCTTCCCCGGCTGGGCAGTCCACACCCTCCTTGCACAGCGGAGGGCAGAGCCCTGGGTGGGGGGCTGTGGGCAGGACCAGCTCGGGAAGTAATCCCTGGGGCCCTGGGCAAGACAGAGAGGGAGAGCCACAGCTGGACCTGCTGATGTGGCCCTTTCTGCTCGCGGCGGATCGTAAAATATGGCTCAGATTTTCATTACGGGTTCTATCGATTATCTTCTGGGATGGATGAATTATAGAGAACATTAAATTTTTTTTAAAAAGCAAGTGAGAGAGGAAATATCTGAATGAGTTGGGGTGGTCGATGGCAGAAAGGGCTGAGCCACCAAGCCCGCGTGGCCTCCGTCTCCGAGCAGGGTGAAGACCAGACCGCCAGGGCAGGCGGCCTCGGACCCCGGCTCTCGGCCTCCCAGGCCGCCCTGGGCCTCTCCAGGCCGCGCCTCACTGGCGCGGAGGCCGCGTCTCCCCTTTGCCCCCCTCGCCGCGTCCCCTCCACGGAGCTGCCCAGGTCCTGGAGAGGCGCATGGCGGGGTTATGCGCAGGGTCTGACCCAGACGTAGGGCCTTTCCCAGGCGCTGGGCCCCTGTGGCTGGAGGCGGCCCCACGCTCAGCTCTTTTCTCTCGAGGGACCTCCTGATTCTGGAGATGCTCCCTGGGCAGAGGGAAGGGTCAACGGGCACCGTTGGCCTCCTGGGGTCAGGCCTGGGACAGGCACTTCTGAGGAACGCGGCCACCTGGGCCTGTTGGCCACCTCGGCTTTTCCCGCTTCTCCTTCCTTCCATCCGTTGTCACTGGCGCGGAGGATTTCCGTCTTCCTTTGTAAGCGTGGGAAAAGTGCGTTTGCCCTGCATCTAGGTCCGGCAGGAGGGCCTCCTGAAGCCCCTCCGCCCCTTGCTTTCTCCCCACCCTGCCCCCGCCCCCTTCCTCTCCTTGAGCATAGTGCCTGGTGTCCCATAGGCGTGGGCTCAGATGACTTCCGAGGGTGTGACGTGGGGGGATGTGGTCACATCCCTCTCTGAGTCTTAGCTCCTTCGCTGCCCAGGTGAGATAATAACCAGCCTCATTGGACCCTTATGATGCTTATATGTATCAATGTGTCAAAATCCTTAGTACGGAATGAACATCATTTCCACTGTGCTCTGGCAGAGTCGGGGACCTTCCCCGCCCCCCCCCGCACCCCCCACCCCGTCTCTTCATTTCACCTTTTGGATGGATGAGTATCTCCATCTTACGGATGGGGAAACTGAGGCACAGAGCGCTGAAAGTCATTGGCCGAGGGTCACCCAGCTCGTAAAGGGCAGAGCCAGGATTCATACCTGGCAATCTGTCTCCACAGCCTGTACAGGGACCCACGAGGCTACGCCGCCCTGGTGATCTGGTGGCATTTGTGTGCGTGCACCTGTGTGTGTGCTCCGGCGCATGCTGACAGCCCTGCCCCCGCTCCGTGGGTCTTTGGTTGACCCCACTTCTGACCCCTCACACTATATGGGGCTACCGCAGGGTCAGCGACCCCAGCATTTTCTGGGCCCCTGTGGTGGGAGGAGCGTACCTCCCACCCCCAGGCCATCCCCCTCACCCGGCTTCACCTAGGCTGCTGTGGAAAGGTGGTGGTTTCCATGGATATCCGTCTCCCTCTGGCGACACGCCCTTTTTTGTATAACTCTGTTCCCTTGAGTCGATTGTTTTTGGCACACAGCTCTGTAAACTCATCCAACAATTAAAAAGGGGGAGGGGTGGAACAAAAAGGAGACAGATAGTGACTGTGGGGTGAGTGACACACAGGAGGGCCTCAGGGCTATGGGTCCCTTCTCTGTCCCCGGCTGGCAGCAGGACAGCACCTTAGGTACAGAAAGGCCACCCAACCAGCCGGCCCGGAGTTACGCTTGCGGAGTTCTGAGAATTCAGAACTTCCATTCCAGGTGTGTTCTTGCCCCATTTATTTCCCCGACAAAAATCTGAAGGGGCCCATGCACCGCGCCAGCCTAGCCACCTCCAGAGGCCGCCTGAGGCCAGGAGGTGCCACCGTGGACCCATTTGCATATCTGCTGCCCTTGTTTTGGTTAATCGTGTACGTGTTTGCTCTGTTTGTGTACCTACCATCAAATCCGCACCGCGCTGGGCGTACCCGTCGTAGGCTGTGTGAGATCACAGATGAAAAATGCAGTGAAAAACACTTTCGTGCCACAACACATCATGGAGGATTTTTGTATTAAGATGTGGATTTTTTTATTGGGTTTTTTTTTTTTCTCCCTTTTCCATACAGCCCTGGAGTTGGGCAATGTGCACGTCTGTGTTTTTGTTTTCACTCCGGGTGGTTTATGAAATCTGCTCATTAGGGCTCTGTCCTCTCCCCACCCTACCCCCCTGCTCTTCCACCCCTTTGTCCTCTCCATGTGGATCTTTTCCCATCACCTCCCAGTGTCTTCTCTCCTTTGGGGAGGTGATGGGCGCCCCCCCGCCCAACACACATTCACACAGGTGAAAACGGGGTTCCCGTGGTCCTGTTCTCAATCCCGCATCTCCAGGGCAGATGTGCATGGCAGTAGGAGGTCCCGATGCGGGGGGGGGGGGAGGCAGGAGAAATCTGTCTCCCCACCCCCACTCCAGGATAAAGCCCCTTAGCTTACCCCTTGTCTGGAGGGCAGGTATGGAAGTTGTCTGTCCTGTTCCCACCGAAACTACTCACTTAGAGTGGCCCTCTCCTGGGTGGCCTTCTTGTCCCCATCATGTCAGATAACAGGTAGCCATGGGCGGCTCAGCCCTCCCCCCATCCAGAAGGCCTTACTCACAGCTGGGACCCCATTTTATCAGTTGGGGGCTCTCCTTGCCAGGAGCGTCGCCGTAGGATTTGCCTTCCCACGCGTGGATCTTTGCCAGGAGGAAGCACCTAAGCACAGCCGTTGCCCTCCCTCGGGTTGTGATCCAAGTGCTCTCTGGTGGTTCTGGGATTTGGCGGGGACTTGTCTGGAGGGCAGAACTGAGATTCAGGAGGGGAAATAGCCTTCGGTGCGAGTGGGTGCTGAGATCCAGGCGGGGACGCGGAGGAGCTTTTAAGTGAGTTGGGCCTTGGAGCCCATCGGCCCGAGTCCAGGCCTGGCTGCGACGCTTGGGAGCTGTGACCTTTGGCAAGTCACTTTGAATCTCTGGACCTGCCCTTCCTAATCTATCCATGGGGACCATAAGCCCTCTTACTTCGTGGTGTCGAGATCCGCTGCGATCTCTCAGCATGGCGCTCGGCAAATTGGAGGTGTCCGGCTGGTTAACGTGCTTAGTTCTAACACAGGCCTGTCTGCTGAGGGCGGAAATCCCTTCTCCAAGCGTCCCCTCTGCTCCCAGCGTGCTCCCCGGCACATAGTAGGTGCTCAGTTAGTTCTCACTGGAATCATTTGGAGGAGGATCAAGCAACCCAGCAGTCCCCTCAAACCTGGAAAGCATTTAATTCCTGGTGCCAACGAAGGAGGCGGCAGGGACCGAGATGCCAGTTGGGGCTTAGGGGACTAAACAGCACGGAGTGTGAAGCCGGTCACCAATGTAGTTTTCTGTTGCCAGAGGGGCGTGGGGCTGCTCAGGCTCAGCCGATTCTGACATGAGATCGGGAACCGGGTCAGTTCCACAGATGCTTATGCTGCCCACGGCGGGCCAGCTGTTGTCCTCGGTGCTGGGGACACACAGATAATTGGGATCTGGTCTCTCTGCCCTTGAGGAGTTAAAAACCCAGTGGTGGAGACAGACTCGTGAACAAACGACTTTAGCCGAATACGGATTTAAATACCACGGGAAGGATGCACGAGGAGCGGCATGAGGGGCGCCTGGGCCGGCTTGCAGAGGGGGTAGGCTCTGCAAGGGTGCCTTGTAGAGACTTGGAAGAAGAGGGTGGGACTTTTCTGGAGCGCTGTGAACGCCTGTTACATCTCTTGTTGATCCCGCACCCAGCGGTTAGATAGCAGGGAAGAAGATGCAGTCTCCCCTTGACCGGTCGGGAAGTTGGGCCCTAGGGAAATGAGATGGCTTGCCCGAGAGCCCACAGTGACTTAAGTGGCGGAGCTGGGACTCGGCGCCGTGGCTTTGGACTCTCAACCCAGTGTTGTTTCTGTCACTGCATACGGCTCCCACTCCTTGCCCTGGAGCTGCTGGCCAGAGAGCTCTGTCCTCTGGGCTCTGCACCTCCTGACCGGTTCCAGCTACTGCCACGGCCCCAGGGCCTGTGCCGTGGGAGGGCCCGTCCATGGCAGGCCCCAGGGCCTGTGCCCTGGTTTGGTAAGTGGGTCAGGCCACTTGGTTGGGGACAGCCCCTGAGTGAGGCCGCACCCTGGCAGGGCTGGAGGATGGCAGGAATGGGGAAGACTGAGGAGGAGGAGGAGGAGGAGGAGGAGGCCGCCTGGCCACACCCTTTATTCAGTTGCTCTTGCCGCCCTGGGCATGCCTGTCCCTCAGCTGGAGGAGGCCAGACCCGGGCCCCGCCAGGGCCTGCGAGACCTGAAACTGGAACCCCTTTCGAGCCAGGACATAAGACCCTGGCATCGCTCACGTTCACCACTCATGTGTGGTCAGACCCTGGTCTCTCGGGCTCCTGCCAGTGCTCAGGGAGGTGGGAGTGTTTCTCTTGGCCGTTTCTCGGGGGCAATGTGTGTGCCTGGAGGAGGGGAGTGTCAGCCGCCTGTCTAAGACGTTGGCTCTCCGGTGGGGCAGGGGTCACTGTGATGGGTATTAGGGTAGAGGCCCCCTGCCCCACCCCGGCAGAAGAGTGTTCTGGGCATGGGGTGCTGCAGGTGGTCTAGACACCCCTTTCTTTAGCTCAGAGGTATTTGGTTGGTGGGTTGGCTGCCCAGGACTTTGGGGAATCTGGCCCAACAAGCAGGGGAGTGTCAGAGCCCAGAGGAGCGAGTCTCCCAGTGGCCCTGAAGTTCCCATTAAAGTGTTTTTTCCTCTTTTTTAAAGAAAAAAATATTCCCAAACTGGAAAACAAAGGAAATCCACTTCCCCCAAATCACACGAAACTCACATTAGGGGCCTGGCGAGAATCCATGGAAACCAGGAAACCCGCTGTTAACCCTGTGTGCTGCCGCAGGGTGGGGTGGGAGCCCGGCTGGTCCACACCCCAGACCACTGTTGCCGGCCCTCCTGATGGCTTCCCCGCCGGGGAGCCGGGGAGCTGGTCCCAGCGGAGTTGCCCTCAAGCGGAGGTGGGGTAGAGCTGATGCTGGAAGCTCTTCCCTTTGAAGCACCAGCTCCGCCTTCCACTTATGGCCCAACCTTGGGAGGCAGGAGAGGAGGGGCTTGTGTACTCCGGGGAGGCCCGGGGAGATCCAAGGGCTGGGCCAAGTTGGAGAACCTGCCGGGCAGCTGCCCACACCATGCCACACTGTGGAGTCAGGGCCGAGCCCACTCACACACACCAGGAACACACAGGCACCGTGGATGCTGCAATGCCCTGGCCGAGGGGGAGGACAGGACCAGAATCTCAGCCCCTTCCCTCCCTGATGCCAGCCCTGTAGGTAGGGTGGGTGTGAGAGTGGACAGAGGGCCCTCGGGCTCCCGCGCCCCGCTCTCCCATCCCGGAGGCTGGGCCGCCAGGCCGGGGAGGTCGTGCACCGAGGTCGGCAGGGTCCATGTATTTGCGCACACGTGGGCTACGCTGTCTAAAAAGGCTGACAATATTTACAGGTTTGAAGTTGAAACACAAACAGGAAAAGCCCTTTAAAAAGTGAGTGTAGTGGATATTCAAAACAGGAATCACCATGGAAACACCACAATATTTTCTTAAATTGATACAAAGGTTGCTGGTAGCAGGGCACCAGCTTTTTTTGGCCACGTTTTTGGCCCAATACCTATAACTAATGAATCTCAGCGGCTCCCATTCTGGGTGTGTATACGCACCCTCTCTTCTTTCCTGTGATGTAAGATGGCCCAGAGGAGAGGGGGAGAGGAGAAGAGAAGAAACCAACTCTCCATCCCGGGTAGTGGCAGAGACACCTGTTGATTCCATTTTTAGAGTCTTCCATAAGGCCACTGGGGGGTCATGGGAGCAGCTGGGAGCTGACCGAGGGAAAGTCTGGAGGGATCGGGAGGTCGGCGAGCCCAAGGGTCGGTTTGGTTGCCTGGGTCTGGGTCCGATCTGGTTTCTGGTGATGGCTTACTCCACTGCCAGGCTGACCTTTCACCCCTGGTGCCAAGCCTCGGGTGTGATCGCTTTGTTGTTGCCTGGGGTGACACCTGA
Source organism: Mormoops blainvillei (assembly GCA_004026545.1). Lineage (NCBI taxonomy): Eukaryota > Metazoa > Chordata > Mammalia > Chiroptera > Mormoopidae > Mormoops > Mormoops blainvillei. The sequence continues at coordinate 129,223 of PVJD01001882.1, read as the reverse complement.
CCGGTCTATTATTACTTCTGTTTGATTTTTTTTTTTTTTTTTGGTTAGGTGTGACAACTACCAATTGGTTAATAATTGTGCAAAAGGTGCATTGGTCATAGGGTCAGGCATGGCCCTTACCACAGCAATGCTCATTGGCAGGCAGGTGCGAGACTCTCTTATCTTACTGGCTGGTTACTGCGCAAAGTGTCAGAACTTCTACCCTCAGTTGCCCTTCTCTCTGGAGTAGCTTTGTGGGTCTCAACTGTAGCCTAATAATCCATTTTTCTCTCTTATTTCGGTAGGTAAACGAACCTCGCTGACTGAAGGCAAAGACTGTCTCCAGCCCACCTGCCCTTCCAACCACTTCCGCCGTCCCCTCCCACAGAAGGGGTCCTGCAGTTCCGGTGGGGTGCTTTGGAATGGACTTCAGACCCCTGCGCCTTGGCATGCAAAGGTAGCGTCTTCTGACTCCCAACACATCACTGGGAAATACGGGTAGGGGCTGTGGCTGGCCGGTTTCGGGGACTTGGGGAGGGACTGCGCAGGCCTTTCTCAGTGGGTTCTGACCTGGGTAGTGGTAGCTCAGGCACCCGAGGTGAAGTGAGAAAATGTAGGATTGAGGAAAGAGCTGAGGATGCCTGCAAACAGGCCCTGGCTTGGCCGTCCACGCACTGCTTTCTCCCCGCCGGATCTCAGCTCCCCACCCGTAACATAAAGAGATTGGAAGAACTGACCTTTAGAAGCTGGCCGGCATTGCCGCTGTGTGACAGTGAGAGGTGCCAGCAGCCTGCACGTATTCCAGGTGCAGCCTGGGCTCTAGCAAGCAGACACCACTCCTGGGGCTAGGCATCCAGTCATTTCTCAACATCACCTCTGAGAATGGTGGGTCCGTCCCGTCTGTGTGGCCAGAGGCTGCTGCTCCGCTGAGCTCACGTGTGACTTGTCAGGGCCCTCTCAGGAGGGCCTCCAGCCCAGGCAGGACCTGCCTTAGAGGAGAAGCCACAGGTGTCTTTTCGTACGGGCTTGGAAATCGCTCCCCGCCCAAGGAAGGCCGTGTATCCCAGGGATGGGAAGTCTGACAGGACTGATGCTCCCAGATATTTACCTGCGGGGATCAGACGTGGTTTTGGGGACGGGGACCTGGCACACATCGGTTATTCATCACTTGTTCACTGTTCTCTTAAGATCCTGAACCAACCTAGAGGAGTAACGTGTTGGTAAAAATTGATGGGCAGGGTCTTGGGGCAGGGCTGGGGCAGGGGGCCCAGAGAACAGCTGGGAGGGCAAGCCCGAGGGCTGTTCCTCCTGCGTGTGCCAGATGGGAGTCAGCAGCCCCGGGCCACCCTCCTGAACTCCACCCCCACCATGTGCACCTCAGGCAGGCGTGTCCTGCCCCTCCCTCCGTGGCCAGGCTCTGCACCTCTGGACTTTGAACTTGCAAGGAGGAAGCACTTGCAGATATGGCGCCCTGGTGGCCCACTGGGCTCGAGAGGTTCCCGAAGCCTTCTACCAGCTTTATTTCAGGCCATGCCACCTTGGGGACTAACGGCAGCCTTAGACACAGCCCAGGGATTTGCAAATCAGATGCAAATGCAGCCCTTGGCCACCCCAGTAGAGCAGCCATGTGGTTGAGACTCTTGGTCCTGGTGTCCAGCATGCGATCAGATCAGGCTCCAGGAGTTGGTCTGTCCGCACTTAGGCTGCTGTCCCTGACGACAGGGTGCAGGGCACTGTGGAGACCCTTGGTCGCCATCCTGCTGGATTTTGGCTCCAGCGCTGCACCTCTCCACCTTCCCGGGCATCTCTTGCCCGACTCTGCTTCCTCCACAAGCATGGGTCCTGGGACGGCAGACCGTGCCTTCGAGCCCCTGGATGGGTCCCCCACTTGTGCCCTGCATGTGAGCAGGTTGCCAAAGTGCCTGTGGCGACCCCGTCGAGGGGTCACATTTGCCTGCACTGTTCTCAGTGGCAGGCCTTTTGTTTCTTTGTTCCCTTGGCAAAACGTACCCATTCGTTTTTTTCTTTTCCCAAGTTTCCACTCGGTGCTAACTCCCAGCAGCCTTGCCAGCTGGGGTTTGCACCCGGCATAGGGCATGGGCTCCGGGAGTCCTCTGGGACTCCTGCGTGCAGGCACCGGCAGACCTGGGCTTCCTCATGAAGCTGGGAACTCCGAGGGCTCCGGAATGGGCTGTCATGACCAAGCCCCTCCTCACTCACCCAGCCCTTTCTTGGTACTGGGTCCTCTGTGTCAGGGGTGACCGACCCGTGGTCTCAGGGGTGTCTGGCCTCACAACACTGGAATGCAAGCGAGTCCGTGCCTGGGCCTGGTCCTTCCATAGGCCCAGATCCTCCCATTTCTGGCTATGCCAGAGACGATCGGGTTCTGCTTTGTCAGTTCCAGCCGGTCTGGGGTCTGCCGGTCACGGGGCACAGAGCAGGCAAGACAGCCCTTGCTCTCGCGGAGCTCTGGTTGGGCACGTGGACAATAAGCAAACCCACAAAAGGAGAAGGAAACCACTAGTGCAGAAGGGACATGGGATGAGGTGGTGGGAGGTGACCGGGCAAGTGACAGCTGAAATCGAAGGATGGGAAGTGGACAACTACCTGAAGGGTGCGGGGGGAAGAATATCCACAAAGAGAACGCCCTATCTAGGGGTCCTGAGCTCAGAACATTTGGGGAGCCGAAAGGAGGTCCCAGTGCCAGTGCCGGTGCCGGTGCCAGTGCCGGGTGATGGGCAGGGTGGGGGCCAGGGAAACAGGGCTTAGGTGCACCAGGGCATCTGGGGTTTTACTCTTTGGGTGATGGAAAGCTGCTGGAAGGTTTTTAAACAGGGAGGTAAAGTGATCTGATTTTTATTTTAAAAGGATGGCTGGGTGGGAGGCTGGCATGGGGAGAAACAGCAGGCTGGGGTGGGGAGCTGCTGTGACCACGGGCACGAGAGGCCATGGCTGAGTCTAGAAGGCGGACATGGGAGAAGGGGGCAGCGCCCCTGTGTTCCAAGGGAGCGTTAACACGACTTGCTGATGGATCGGAGAGACCCCAGGGGCACTCCAGTGTTCCAGGCGCCCTGACGTGTGGCCCTTCGTTTCCTCCTCTCTCATGCCCGGCAGTGCCGAGAAGGATCCGCGCTTTCAGAGGTTAATGTCTCGTGGATTTCGGGGGAGAGGCACCCTCCTTGTTGCTGAGAAAGCTTGGTTCACTGGGTTAGGCATCTCTTGGGCAGTGCCACGCGGAGGAGAGGCCAGAGGCCTGCTAGTCTCCAACACCGTTTTCAGCAGGGATTTCCAAGCTCACTGTCCTTTTGGCCCTGAGACTCCGCCCCAAAGCCTGTTTTGTGCCTTTGCTCCACAGGTTCTGTGCGGGGTCTGAGGTTGGGCCTGGAAGCTCATGTAGCTCCTCTCACTGTGGCTTTGGATGTGATCTGTGTTCTCAAGGGCTGCGCTTCTGCGTTATCTTCTCCTGTGCTCCGGGACACACAAAACCGAGCGGCGGTGGGTTTGTCTAAGACCTCCTCGTTTCCATGGGCCCAGCACAGCCTCCAGCCTTAGCTCCTGGACAGGGACCCTAGCAGTCTTTCCACATGGCAAGCCTTTCCACAGTTCACAGTATGAATTGCCAGAGGTACCCCATCAGAAGTGACCCAGGCCACCGTCCCTTTTTCCAGTGTCTCTGATGTGAGGCTCCACTCTCCTGGGTCCCGGTGTCACCTGCCTGGGCCAGGACGGGGTGGGCAGTCCCAGGAGCGATGCTCTAACAGCAGAGTGGCCCCCGAGCCCCCTGGGCAGGCGCTGCACAGCCCACAGAGCAAGCCAGGCGCCTGGCCTGGCCGGAGGGAGCATGAAACGGTCACAGCCAGCTGCGGGGGCCCCAGCGAGTGCCTGCCCGGGCCTGCAGCCCTATTCCCAGCCATATGGGCCAGGCCAGCCGTTCAGGAAAGCTCTGGAGGCCTGACCTTCAGGGCGAGCGACAGGAAGGAGCAGGCTGGCTGCGTCTTGTAGGGGGTGACAGGGATGTCTTAAGCAGGCAGCTGGTGCCTCCGCCTAGCTCCCAGGGGGTGTCAACCAGTCTTCCTGGGTGTGTTTGCTGGCATCAAAACACTGACCGAGCCCTGGGGGAGGGCGTGTCTGGGTGGGCAGGCGTGTGTGTCTGTGCTGCGTGGGAGGTTCCTCGCTCTCCGCCTTCGCGGCCTGCACTAGATCTGTGCCCTTCACTTGTAACTGGACTGGGCAGTTCTAACTCCATCCTCCAGGGCTTTGATCTGACATGGGACTGGCCACTCCAGAGCACACAGCCAGGGTCGGGGTGCGGAGGGGCGGGACTGGGAGAGGGAGGTGCCGGCTAAGGGGAATGGGGGCCCGAGTCCTCTGCCCGCCCCAGGTGGCGCCGCGCTCGGGATGAGTGGGGTCCCAGCTCGTAGTCCCTATGGGGTGGGTGGAGACGTGATGGGGAGATGGCTTGGAAGAGTGACCGATCCCCCTGGTTTCCAACCTGTGAGAATTCTGCCTGATGTTTCCGGCACCCCCGCCCTAGGTCACCTTCCTCAGCTCTCCCCCGTGCCTTCCGCCTTCTGAGCAGAGTCGGGGAGCCTCTGGGTTCCACCAGGCATAGACCCAAAGGGACAGGAGTTGGGAGGGGCCAGCAGCACCTGCGCCGCCTGAAACCACCCAGGGGCCTCTTCTCATCTGGTGACTTGGTTGCCCCGAAGGGGGCAATGGTCTGTGGCTCTGGGAGGATTGGTGTCTTGTGGGTGAGGGGAGAGGCGTGTCCTCCTTGCTTCCATCCCCGTGACCTTGGACCCTCCACAGGGAGACCCCGGCGGCCCTGGAGAGGTTTCACAGGAGGAGGAGCCCCGGGGGCGGCGAGGGCGTCTTCTTCCCTTCCGGACGGTCAGGCTACTCCTATTCTGCCTTCTTCCAGCTTTCTAGAATCTACCCAGGCGTAGACTGCCTGGTCCAGGTGACAGTCCTTCCTTCAGCCCAGAGGATGCCACACTGAGGCAGGAGGCCGTCGGTGGGAGATTCCTTACAGCCCTACCTTCGACGGGACCGTCGGATAGCCACCCGCCCAGGCCGCCCGCGCTGTTTGCTGCCTCTAGACCCTGCCAGACCAGCCTGGGGCGTGGTCCTCACCTTCCGTTTACACCCACGTTTTCTGCCTGGTTTGGTGTCTTGGCCCTTCGGGAACAGGGGCCCTTTCCGCCCCCGAGCCTCCTTTCGGTATAACCTGGAGTTGTTGGGGCCCCTGTGACCAGGGCAGGTGAGAGGAGGGAAGATGTAATTAATCACTAGTTTCTTCTCCAGAAATGCTAATCGGGAAAAGCAATTAAAAGCAACTTTTTTCCCTTAGTAATCTGTGTTAAGAGCTGGTAATGAAATTGAGGGCCGTTGTGACTCAATATTTCAGCTTCACCGACTCAAGTCAAAACAATGCGGGCCCAGGAGTTTGCCGGCAGCCGAGCGGGGCCCAGTGGCAGCTGGGAGTCCTGGTGTTCCCTCCGCTCCTTGGTGTCCCACCTCATGCTGCGTCCGGAGAAACCTGCAGTCCCAACTGTCAGAGGAGGGTCTGGGGGGCCCAGAGACGGGTCCTCTGGGGCATCCCTCAGAAGAACCAGAGCCTGGGAACGCATCTTGGGGGACACGCTAGGTGGGACCGGGGTGCGACTAGCACCTAGTTTGGGGGCAGAAAAGGCACAAAGGTGGCATCTGTAGGGTTGCGGGGAGCAGACAGTTTCCTGGGGAGCCCGCTGGGCCAGGCTGGGCCCAGACACATGGGGCTCAGAACCGGAAGAGGCGGTGGTCCAAATCCTGACCCCTGACCTCTGGTCATTCACGCTCTGTTTTCATTCGCTCGTGGAGCACTACGGAGAGGCGCTGAGAGCTGGAGCGGTGCGTGGCCGGGAGCAAACAAGGCAAGAATCCCGGTCCTTGTGCAGTTTGCATTCGCGCGCAGGCAGGCCAGTGAAAGATGAGATAAAGACGTCACGTTCCTGTTAGGCGGCAGCGCGTGCCCAGGAGGAAAGTAAAGCAGGTTTGGGGACTAGAAAAGGGGAGTTTGTGTGGCAGGGGAAGGTGGGCGGACAGCTCATCATAGTAGGCATGGCATCTGGGGAAGGCATCGCTGACATGGTACGGACAGAAGGGGGCGAGGGAGCGGGCCACCCTGATTAATATCTGGGACAAAAGGGTTGCCGTCAGGGGAAACAGCCAGTGTGAGCTCCCAGAGGTAGGAGCCCCTGGCGAGTGGGAGGACAGCAACGATGGGGGAAGATGCCGTGTGAGGCCGGGGGTCCAGGTGGCAGGCCCCCCCGATCCGGAAGGCCTTGTAACCATTGCAGGACCTCCGGCTTTTACCCCGAGTGAAGTAAGAGGCTTTTTGAGGAGTTCTGAGTGACGTGATCTGATTAAGCACAAGCCCTTTGTTAAAAAGCAAGACCCAACTGTTGCCGACTCGTCCTCGCACGGGTCCCATTTATGCCCGAATCTAGATCCCTCTGCAGCCACCTCCCCGTCCCGCGAGCTGTCAAGCAGGCAAGAGGTGCGCAGGGGCATCCGTCGGAATTCGCCCTGCCCCAGCCTCTGCCTGCTCCGCCCCCGCCCCTGCTCCGCCTTAGGGAGCAGTGCAGGAGCAGGGTCTTGTCACTTTAAGCAGCCCCCCGCCCGGCTTCCCTGGCCTGCTTTATCTGAAGTCCAAACGCATGTTGTTCCAGGACCGATCCGCTTTAGCTAATTAATAATCTGACAGGAACCACCCAGGGGATTAGCGTCTGAGTCGAGCTCCACCAATCCCCAGCAAATGAGCCCTGTACTCCTTGGGGACACGGAGGTGACTTTGGGGGACGCAGGGAGAGGGGACCCCCATAGGTGAGCCACGGCATTGGACAGTGCAGAAGCGATCAGTGAGGGAAGGGGGCGGGTAGGAAGGAGACCGCCGCTCCGAGACAGGCAGGGACCCTCGCTCTCCCCTCACTGCCCTGCGCCGTCCTGCTCACCCACCAGAAAACCTCCCCACAGCAGGTGTCACCCGCTGTGGGGAGGGCAGTGTTGCCAGGGTTAGTACATAGAAACATAGGGCGCCTAGTAAAACGAGAATTCCAGGGAAACCGCAGAAAAAGTTTTAGTGTAAGTTTGTTCCCTGGAGTATTTGGACATACTTAACACAAATGAAAAAGTCCTTGCAGTTTGTCTGAAATTCAGAGGTCCCCGGTTGTCTCGCATTTTCTGACAACCCTGCGAAAGGAGGCCAGAGGCTGAGCGCTCCGTCCTAGAAGAGCATGGAGGTCCCCTGGGAAGAGGCAGCCCCCTTGAGGAGCTGCTTAGGGACTTGGCAGGCAGGACGAGGCTGGGGCACTGTGACCTCCGCTGGCACGGCACAGGGGGAGGAGGACAGACCGCCTACTTTTGGGCCCCGGTGGCCCTTGGGTGAATAGAGTCCAAGTCTCCCCCGAAGGGTCTGTGGCCCCTGGGCTGGGGGACAAGTCCCAGGGCTGCATACCCCAGGTGAGGCTGCTGTCCAGGAATAGCCCGCAGCCTCTCCTGAGGGCAGGGCCTGAGGTTCCTAGGGGAATGTGGGTTAGGTGGCCACCCGCTAAGGCAACTGCTCTGAGCCCAGGGGAAGCTGGCAGGGGCATCCCGCTGGGTGGGAGGGGCAGGCCAGGTCGGGCACAAGGTCAGAGGCGGCCAGCTGTGCAGGGGCCACCTTCACATTTTAAGGGCCCTGGGCACCGAACAGAAATGCCTGTCTGTTGACCTCTTCACCAACAAGGCCTCCAAGTAGCCCTGTGTCAGCTTTTCGGGGAGGGTGTGCCATCCAGTGGGACAGGGCTACCTGAAATGTCATTCCAGGGATCAGGAGGGTGGTCTTTATTGGAAAACTCGATGGGGTCCTCACAGCCCCCCTCCTCGAATGCTCCCGGCAACTCCATTCCCAGTGGTCAGGGAGCTCAGGGTGCCGAGAGGGGCCCGCTGCCAGCTGGGGCTGGTCCAGCCTCCTGCGGCCAAGGGGTCCGATGCCAGGCGGGCACTGCCCCCAAGGTGGAAGCCCTCGCTCCCGCTCTGCTCCCCAGGCATTAACAGCATCCTGCGCTCCGGGAGGCCCCCTTTCCCCCAGGCCCGGCTGCCCTCCGCCCAGCCTTTCCCGGCACAGCCAGCTGGGGCGTCTTGTGGTGGAGAAGAGGCGGGCTGGGGGTGCCGAGCTGGTGGGAACCTTTTCCGCTTCCCGAGCTCTCAGCCTCTTCCCCAGCGTGCCCGGTGGTTTGGCCCTGTTTCGTGAGCCGGCTGCTGCCCGTGCTGCCTCTGACCGACATCGTTAGCGTGGGTATTTATATTTCATTAACAACATTAAGCCCAAATGGCATTAAAAGCAAAGCTGGTGATAAATAGCTTATTAATAAACAGGGAGTGCTCCGTGCTGCCTGGCCTCTCCCAGCCCCGACATTAACCCTTGCTGCCCTAGATAAATACGCTTCACCCCAAAGACCATTCCCCCCAAGATGGACCTGGAAGAGCCAGTCACATGTCGCCAATCTCCTGGCTACTCTGAGGCCAGTGCCCCTTGGGTCACACAGGGGCCAGTTCTGGGTCACTCGGGCTCCCGAAACCTGGCCGGATTCCGCATAGCTTCTAATCAAATCTTCAGCCCCCTCTCCTCACTATTTTTGATTCTGGGCATAAAGAATTTAAGAAATGTGGCTTTTTTTGGGGGGGGGGGCTGTAAGCTCTCAGATCTTCCCCATTACTCTGTCGTTCTGTCTGAAAGGAGGCTCGCAGAATGTTTGGAGTCAAAAACAGCGTTGCTCGTGAAAATAACAGCGGCTACCCCGCTGGCCTTCGCGGAGCACTGATTATGAGCATGCCTTCTGCTGAGCTCTCCGGGCTCGGCGGCTCCCGAATGCTCCCAGGGACCCCAGGGAAGTGACCCCAGGGAACGTCTGGCTCGGGCTCTTTTTTAGTTGGAAAGTGGTACCTCGAAAAGTGAGGCAGATCCACCCCCATCACACAGGTGCTGGCGGCACGGCACCCTGCTGCCTCCCTTGGCACAGGGCCCGTAGCAGAGGGCGCCATCCTTGGCTCCTGGGCCTGAGAACCCCCCAGGGTTCCTCAGCTGTGGCTCCAGGCTCGCCTGGCCCATGCTCCTTGCCTTTGGGTGTCCCTGCCTGCGTGACTTTGCCTGTCCAGGCTGGCCACCCGGAGGAGCCAGCAGAGAGCCACAGGGGTGTCTGTGGGACTGCCGAGGCCCAATAAGCTCCCCCTTCCAGTTGGGGGCAGCTTCTGTGTGGTGTCCTCTTGGGGCAGGGTCCCCAGCCAGGCCTTGGTGGTTTGAGGTTAGAAGTTAGTGTTTCTTGAACGTAGGGCCACCTCTTAACACTTCCAAGAAATGGGGGTAGACTCAGCCCTGGGTACCCCCCAGCCCCAGCCCCTCCCCGAATTGTCTGAAAGTGAGGAGAGAAAGTGGGGCTTTGCCTCAACTTTGGGCCCAGGTGGAATTCTCCCCCTGTCCATTTGGGGCTGTCTGGGCCCGGACCGGGCTGAGGGGGACGGGGGTTCTCAGGGGTTTTGTGATATAGAAGGGGAAGCTGGTGTGGCAGCATAAGGTGAAGATGCCGTGCGGCTCCAAGGAGAGGGTGGGGAGGGGGAGGGCGCGTCGCTGGGACCATCTGGTCGTGTCTGGTGAGCACTTGGGGAAGACAGAGGGCTAATTAATTAGCAGGACTCCTGCTGCCTCTGCCAGGGGCTTGGACTACCTCTCACGACCCATTCCCAAGCTGGGAAGGAAGTTGGGAAAGCGGCCGCAGGGCTCCCCATCCAGGAGGAATTCCACTCCTCATCCTGATGGATGGGAAGCCGGGCAGCGGGGGGAGCCAGCAGGGAGGCCCCACCTGACCCACGTGCTGATGTGGGGACCGCCTTGCAGGTGGGATGCATGCCAGCTTCCCCTCTGGGGAGACGCTTCCAGCTTGCTGGGACCCCGCAGGCCTTAGCCGTCCCGGTGGGGCGTGGCGGGCGGCTGGAAATGCAGTCACGCTTCTCAGCCGCACTACACTTTGGGTGCACAAGGCACGGGCGCGAAACCGGTGACAGTGACCGGAGAACCCAGTACGGGAGCATGCCGGGGAAGGGGCCAGCCAGGCCTGCCCCTGCCTAGCTCTAGTGGCCAGATGGGGGAACTGACCAGGAGAAAGGCCCAATGGGGAGGGACAGACTTTGGAGCCAGGCCAGCCTGAGTTGCAGTTGGCCTGGCCATTTTGTGGAGGTGTGGCTGTCACTTGACCTCGCTTCGCCTCAGTGCCCTCCTTTGCGAAGTGGGTGCAGTCAGGCCTTCCTTGCAGGGACATGGTCTCTAAGTGCCTGCGACAGGACCGGGGCCCCTTGGCTTCTGAATGCAGGAAGCTGCTACCCTTTGCTGCTGGACCTGCGTCCAGTCCGTGGCCGCTCAACGTTCCATTTGAGAAACAGGGAGGGAAACGGGTGAAACGTGCAGTGTGTGTGGCGGGGCTCAGCCTGCGGCTCCTCAAGGAGTAGTGAGAGCAGCAGGTAAGAAGGCCAGTCCATTCCGGTGGGTCCCTGGGGCACGCGCCCCTGTACTGGGCTCGGGAGAGGCCGGAGCAGAGGAGAGCCTTTGAAAGGGGAGCACGGTGCACCCCACTCTCAGTGAGTGCTTCTGCTGGAAGGGGAGCCAGGTGTGGGTGACAACTTTGGTGGCAGGTGGCTGCAGTGACCCACAGGGCAGGGATCTTCAGCACACTGACTTTGATGTTAGCTGTGGCCAGAAAGGGTCTTCCTGTCCCTCGCTTGGTTGTGTGCCCACCTCACATCCCCTCTCTCTGCAAAGGCCAGGACTGGGATGGCAGCCGTTGCTCACCGGCTAGATACAGGCTGGGATGTGTTCTATTCCCGGGCTCCTCCCCTCCGCCGACCGCCCCCCCTCCCCCCGCCATGTCTGGATGGACGCCTCTCTTCTGCCGCTGGGACCTGGCCGTTGTATAACATCGATCGAGGCCATTGCTTCTGCCACGGTCTGGCACATGCTGGTCTTGCTTGGCGCTTAGCAAGATCCCCTGCCGTGGGATTTGGTTGGCCCGCAGGGTTGTATCTGTTTATAGAAGTGGGGCGTATGAACACCCCACCCTCTGTACTACCCCGACCTTCCCCCAGGACAGCGCCCTCTTTTCTTCCCCGTCCCACCCTTAGTTAAAGTCAAAGGTCCCCTCTGTTCCCAACGGCCAGAGGCTGGGCTTGGAAGGGGGCGATGGGGTGATGGGTGCCACGTGGAGTGAGGGGTGCTTCCCTTGCCTGGGTGGGGTGGCGCAGACGACTGGAAGGCTTCATCGCATGCCACCGTCACCCTGAGGATTTCTACCTGTTCACTCCTCTCAAGAGAGACCACACGGGGGGAAGCCTTGGGGCACCTGCTTTGCTCACAGGACCTCACAGCCACCCAACACCATGGGGGCCCAGGAGAAGGGCCTGGGGTCACAGCCTGAAGACAGCTCCAGGGAGCAGGAGGGGCGCCGTGTGGGCACACTGGTCAGCGGCCGAGGGGCAGGCTCGCTGCCCTGGGTGGGCGGGCCTCTCAGTGGGTCAGAGGCCACTCCGGACCCAAAGCTCTCTGCTTTCCTTGCTCCTTCGCTCCCAGGGCTGGTGGAAATAGCCCTCCTTCCCCTCGGCGCCGTGGTTGCCTGACACCAGGCCAGCCTCCGCAGGCTGGGAGGAGGACCCGGGACGAAGGCTGGCCCTCAGGTGGGCCAGCTGTGAAGGGCTGTCTTGGCTCCGTGCCTGCCCCAACAGGGGCAGTGCCAGCCCATCAGTGGGCACTCCTGGTACCTGCTACAGGGAGGGGTTCCCTTCATCTGAAGCCCCCCAGACTTGGGAAGGGGGACATGCATCCCCCTCCTCTGGGAGTCTTCCCCTACTTTCATTTTCTTTTTGCCACTATTTTCTCTTGGGGTCTAATTAAAGACTTGGAGCCGTTTACAGCCTGTGGTTGGCTTTTTATTTGGGTCCTTGGCAATTACCTCCTGCCTTAAAATAAGTTTCGATGGAACAGGGTTGGAGTTTTCTTTTTCTTTTCGGCCAAGCTCTCAGCTTCGGTTTCACCGTGTGTGTGCACGCATGCGTGTGCGTGTGTACGTGTGTACGTGTGTGTGCATATCTTGGTGTCATGTAGCCTTTCCTTCCTCCCTTTTCCAAATCCTGCCTCTCACTCCTCCCTCTCGCGGTCCCCATCTCGAGTGTCCCGTGGCCAAGGTAGAGCCCGGATAGCAGGAACAGAATGTCCTCAGCCTCGCCCTGCCCAGAGGCAGCTCTGTGACAGCAGACAGGTCATTTGTTGGCTCTGCCCCAGCCTTCGCCTGCGAGTGGGGCCAGTGGGCTGGGCATGCCGCCGCGCTCCCTCCCACGCTGCTCCGGGCACACCCCTGGCCACAGCGGGGCAGGTCATCGCTGGGCTGAGGAAGTCACCTCTGACCTGAGGAGGCCTCGCTTTCCCCTCTCGGTCAACACACCTGTATTTGAAGAGGTACACGTGATCGTGGTCCCAAAGCTCTTTCCCGCGTTACCCCTGCCGGTTCTCCCGGCCACCCTGACAGCAGGTGTGATCACCCACCTTTGTAGCTGAAGCTCCCTGCAGCCAGAGATAATTAATGGCTTTTCTGATGCCTCTTGGCCTATGGGGGACAGAGCCTTGGGATTCGAACCCAGGTCCTCTGATCCTCCAAAACCCACACCCAGGGCCAGCTACGTGCTTTGTGGAGCCAGTGCAAAATGAAGGCGTGGGGCCCCTTGTTCAAAAAATTCTTAAAAATCTCACAATGGGGACAGCAGGACATTGAACCGAGCATGTGCCCTTCTGAGCATCGGGCCCTGTGCGACCATGCGGGTTGTCCACCTCGGGAGCTGGCCCTGCCCACACCTCCTTGGGCCCCCTTCCGTTTGCCTCTGTTCCCGTCCGCAGGGTGAGGGGCAGGTGAGTTAAACAGGGCCACCTGCGCTCTGGGCTCCTGGCTGCTCTGGCCTTCTCCTGTAGATGGAGGGGCCTCGGTTCTCCTGACTCTTGGACAGTCCTGCCTTACCCCATCTTGCACAGAAGGGGTATGCGGGCCTTCTGGGGTTCGCTGAGCCCCCTGGGGTCCTCTGGACCTGTTGAAAGCCACCTGGGACTTGAGAGGTGAGGCAATGAAAAGAAAGGACAAAGAGGATTTGGGAAGAACTTCGTTTCCTTGGGGAAGAGGGTACACGTCCTGGGGGGACTAGTCCCCCCAGGCCCACCCGGGGCCTCTCCCAGATCTCCGTCAGGCCTCATGCGACGGCCTGCCGAAAGATTCAGGTCAAGCTGGGCTCTGATTGCTGTACTTGGGCTGGCCGATCAGGCGGCCGTTCCTTGGGCCAATCTGGAAACTTCCTAGCTGGTTCTTGGGGACTGGAAATAGCTGTGGAATCTTGTGGGGCTCACAGATGGATTGAGAGAGCACATGGTCGGGCATGTGTCTGCGTGTCCACTGCTGTATGTCTGCGTCCTGGTGAGGGCACAGCTCTCTGTGTGCCGGGCAGCTACTTAAATAAAAGCCGTCAGGATGAATGGCTCTCACTGGCCTCGCCGGACTTTGTCTGCCCACCTGGGGCCATGTTCCCTTGTCAGCACCTACCTGCCTGTGAAGCCCTTTCTCTGTCTTACTAATGCACCCCCCTCAAGAAGCCTGGGGACCCAGGTCCTGGCCCCAGGACCCCACCCTGGCCCTCTCTGTCGCACCGCCTGCTTCCTGGAAAACCTAGATTCTGGACTGTGGACGATGTGCAGGTTGAAATGAGCCCTAAAAGCCCCAGCAGCTGTTTTTTTTTACAAAGTGGGGACAACTTTATCTAAAATCGGCAGACAGGGAAAGGGTGGGGACCCCACAGGCCTAAGGTCTGGAGCGGTTCGCCTCTAGGAGGGGGAGAGTGCCCGAGTTCCCAAGGACTGATTAGATGGCATGCCAAGTGTATTGAATTTTGCAGACATTTTAACAGCAATATGCTAGATAGTTGGGTGTCCCCTGAGGCGGCTGGATTTTTTATATCCTTCACAGAAGGTCGGAACCTGCCTCCCCCTCCACCCCGTGCTCTGCTCCCTCTCCCTCTCTCTCTCTCTCGCTCGCTCTCTCTGTTGAAGACAATTTTCCTTGCTTCTTGCTCTCCGCTCATAGAAATCCTCAATGACACCCCTGGTCTCCGTCTGGCAGAGGGCATTTTGTCCCTCTCATCCGGAGATCGGGGGTCTCCAGGGCAGGGGATGGGCACGAATGGGGGGCTGGAGAGCTTTTTTCTCGACCCCCCGCCCCCCATTTTAGAGACTGTCGTAGACCTATTCCCTCCCTCCTTATTTTTGTAGGGAAAAAAAGGCAGGAAAAGAATCCATCTGGCATATGAATAATTGAAATGGCTCAACTCTGTTCCTGTTGCTGCTGTTTGTTCTCGGCTCCCCTGGCCCCCAGCCCGCCCCCCGAGGACGGGTCTCTAAGCAGAGCATGCGTGGGCAGTCTCAGAAGGCCCTCCTTAATCCTGGACCCGTTCTCCCTGTGAATCCATAGGTCGGAGTGGGGGCCTTTGGGGAAGTGGTTGGTTTCCTCCCCGCCATCCATGCTGGCTAGAGTCTCCCCAAATACCTCTCAAACTTGAACGGTTCCTTCCACTCTCGAACCTCAAGGGACAGCCGTCCCTGACCTTGATTTCCCCCAGGGTCCCCGGGGATTCTCTGGTTCATGCCCAGACCCCTCTTTTCCCCCAGTCCTTGCCCCCCCCGTCCTCAGCCGCTGGGGCTCAGGGACTCCTGTATGGGGGAAATGCAGCCTTTCCAGTCCTCAACCGTGTGCTCCCCGTTTAGCACTCTACAGAGGGCTGCTGCCAGCCCCCCACCCTAGGTGCCGACCCAGGCACTTGCCCAGGTGCCGTCAGTCCTCGGCCACCCAGCCCTCTCCCTCTCCTGCCCCCCATCTTGCCCAGCCGAGGGCTTTTGCAGCCTTCACTCCTGCATAACCCAGCCTTTTCGATGGGAGCCACGAAGCCCCGAGATCCGAAACTTTCTTTCCACCGTGACAAGTTGGAGGAGAACACGGTGGCAGGAGGCCGCGGCGGGGCAGGGACGGGGAAGATAATGGACTCAGGCCTGGCTGGAGTCGGCTGCCTGCTCGCTGCCCGGAGCCCGGGCCAGCCGCACACCGAGCCCTCATGTCCGGGCCGAGAATTCACTGCCTCTTTAAAACCATTTAGAGGAAAAACAAAAGAACTTTAGTGCATTAATTCTAGATGAAGATGGGTCTCCAGATGACAGGCTGATCCACATTATGCCCCACAAGACAACTTCCCCTCTCTTCTCCTCCGCCTCCCGCCTTTCTGCCCCCTCGGCCCAGCCCCACGGCGCGCGGAAAGCTGACCCGGGGTTGCTGGGAGCAGAGTCGCGTGCTTTATGTTTGAAAAGTCAGTGCTTTTGTTTGCCTTTTCGGGACATCGTGTTTGCGTCACGCGTGAGGTATTCGCTTGCAGCCGTGGGTCCTGTGGTTGTAAAGCGCTGTGAGCGAGTGTGGGTTTCGGAACCACCGTGGGGTGGGGACACGTGTCACTTTGAAAAGTGGTCCCCTTACCCAGGCACCTGAGGTCTCAGAAAATGCCCCCACAGGAAGAGGGTGTGAGCAGCACCAACACAGCCTGGCTCTTTTCCGGGTTCGTAAAAAGCAAAAACAAACAAACAAAAAAAAAACTGCCCAGCGCCCTGGCCGCGTAGCTCAGGCGGTTAGAACCTCATCCCGATGCACTAAGGTTGTGGGGTTGATCCCTGGTCAGGGCGCGAACGGGAATCAACCATTGAATGCATAAGTCAGTGGGGCAACAAATCAGTGCCCCTCTCTCTCTCTCTCTCTCTCTCCTCTTACCTCTCTCCTCTCTCTCTAAAATCAATAAAATAAAAAAGTATTTTTAAAAAAAAACTGCCCAGGGAGCAAAACATAGTTCAGATAAAATTCAAATCAGGTTTGTTAACATGTAACTATATATCTACCGTTTGTAAAGACTCCTACACATGTTATAAAAGCTGCAAAATGTCTGGCATTCCAGGGCCTGGTACGAATAATTAGATATTTATATCCAATAAAACTGGTTTGATGGGGAAATTGTTTCCCTCCATGTAGATTCTCAGTGGAGGACGAGTTTCGGTGGCTGGGTTTGTGTTTTCCCTGACAATAAAACCAGGGGTTGGCCCCAACAGATGTGTTTTCCGTAAATAACCTGTTCTCTTTTTTCCGTTGTGGGCTCTGCAGGCTGGGCCGTCCTGCCAGCCCAGCCGGGCTCTCCTGTCCTGCCTTTCGGCTGTCGCTGGGGAAACGTATGCGGAAGTCCCTCCCAGCACCCTACTCATGAGCCCCGAGCCCCAGTCCAGTGTGGGCGCTCCCGTACCCCGTGTCTCAGGACCGCTGCCAGGGGTCTTCTCTTGGCCCTTTTGCGGCTGGACGGGTCCCTGGAATGGGGCTTCTGCCCTGATTGTCCCTTAAAGCCCCATCTAAGTATTTCCCTGATTTCATTAAGCACCTCCTACCACCAATTTTCTTTCTTTTTTAAAAAATTTATTTTCGATTGCATTTTTTCCATTACTGTTTATCCCCCTTACACCCTCTCTCCCCCTGCAATCCCCACACTGTGGCCCCGTCCGTGAGTCTTGTTTCCTTTTTGCTCCATCCCTCCACCCCGTTCCCCAATTTTCTATTTCTCTTCCTCTATTTCTCCCCCTTCTAGACCCTTCTCTCCACTCTTCCCAAGCTCAGCTTGACCTTCTGGCCCATTGCCTCCAGGGCCTCTACCACAGTCGGGGGCGGCCCTGGGGAGCCCGGCTGCCTCCCTCCGCAGCGTGGGGACACCCCCACCCCCACCCCCACCCTTGTTTCTCTTCCATCTGTTACACCGCGGGGAACAGATGGAGCCAAGAAGGAGCCAGAGGTGACCGTGACCTCCCTCTCCCATTGTACAGGTGGGGAGCTGAAGCCCTGAGCGGGCAGCTGGGGCTTCTAACTGGGACGGGGCAGAGCGGCGCAGGAAGAGCAGCCCCCCTGCCCTCTAGCTCATCCTGGGAGTGTGGAAGACACCCAGGCCTCACTCTGCCACCGGGCACCAGTTTCTGTGAGACTTGGGCAAGTGGCATCACCTCTCTGAGCCTTGCTTTTCCATATTCGTGGTTTGCAATTGGTAATTCTTATGCAACGGGGATCGGGGATCCCTGAGAGGTGGAAAGAAACCAACTGCCTGACAGTGTCCAGCCTGTGGGGGGGGGGGGTGTTCGTTGGCGTTCGTACTTCATGACTCGGGACCGAGGCCTTGCCCACAAAGGGTGCCACCTGCCTGGCAGGATCACTTTTGCCCCTCTCTTCCTGATGGCTGAGTGCCACCCTTTCAGGAGGAACCCGCTAGGATCAGAGCCCCTGGAAGCTTCCCAGAGGTCAGGCCCAGCCTAACTTCAGCCGGAAGGAGGAGCCAGGAACAGTAGAGGAGCTGGCAAAATGCTTGTGCTGGTGTCACCCAGGCCTAATCAGGAACTGGGCCCGCAAGGAGAGGGCCCAGCGAAACGGGAGGTGAGCCACAGCGGCTCAGGGGCTGGCGCCCATGGTTTTGACAGACCTTTCAGGTCACAGATCAGAAGTCTCCTGAAGGTTCTGTGGGAAGATGAAGTAGCCAGAAAGACTGGGAGAAGGGGGAATGAGCCTAGCAGGGGGCAGGGGGTTCTGGAAAAGGTCTGTTAGCCCAACTGGGAGAGGCCAGGTTTAATTACAGAGCGGCGAATGGAGTGAAAATAGACAGCCCTTGATGTGTAGCTGGGGCTGTGAGCTGCACACACGCCACGCCCCCGGGGCCTTCCCCGGCTTTGGTGCCCCCTCCATCCTCACCAAGGGCCCTGCCCTCCCGAGGCGTCTGTGGTGGATGAGGGCCGGCGGTTCAGGGGCCCTGGGAGGATATTCCCACCACCAAGTGGCACACGGTGAGTGGCACCCAAAACTTTATCTGCACCCACCGCTGAGGGCAGGACTGACCTGCAAGCTGCACAACCACACCCTACGTGCGATCTTTGGTGGCTGCAGGTGCAATAACACACTTTGTGCCCAGGGGATTGGACCCTGGCCTGAAAACAGAAGCCAACCTTCACAAGACTCTTGGGCGTCTTGTTTTTTGTTGTTTTTTTTCCCCCTTCTTTCTTACTTTTCTCTCACCTTTCCAAATTAAAAAAAAAAAAGAAAAATTCAACAAGAAGCAGAGCCCAATCTTCCTATGACTGGCTCCCAGAGAAGCCAGTCAAATCTCCCCTTGTTGAGAACATTTTGACAGCATAAAATTGCTGCCGGAATGTGACTTTAGCGAAAAGTAAAAAAAAAAAAAAAAAAAAAAAAAAAATTTCTTCCTTCATGCATATGGAGTTTTTTGGAAAAAAAAAATGGTATTTTAATGCTTTCTATTAAATTGGGACTAAAAGTGGTGTCTTAATTTGCATGCATTAGCATATTTGCATATAGATCACTGCAATGGTGGAAGAGAGAAGAACCTTTAAATGAAAATTCTTTTAAAGACATAGGCCTGCCTCCCTGTCTCTCCCCGTCTCCCTCTGGGATCGCTGCGCCATCTCTTCCTCTCACCTCCCACGCCCCCGCCCTTTGGGTCATCATTGTGAACGAGCAGGCAGGTCAAGGCTCTGCAGCCAGGGGGCTAGAGACAACCCTGGCCCCTGGTCACCCTGTGGCCTTGCGGCCTGCTCAGGCCTGCTGGGCTCCCTTCTGTCCTGGTGGTGGCTCCGGAGGAGAGGCCTGTGTTCACAACAACCAGGCAGGTGGCCTCACACCCTTGGTCCTCTGCCAGCCACTGTCCTTCCTCCTCTCTGCTCTACAAGCCGTCAGAGGGGCACCCGTCCCTGCGGCCAGCGGCCTGAGCCTTTGGCCTCCTGGCACCAAAGGAGAGGGTGGGTGGGGTGCTGCTTCCGTCGCTTTCTGCTGTGTCAGCTCCTTGGAACTGAGTCCTTCCCCTCCTTCCCCACCCAGAAGGCCTGGGTTGCCACGTGCCCTTTTATCATTCAGGTCACTGGTTCAAATGTCGCCTTCTCAGAGGTGGCTAAAGTGGCCCCACCTCTCTCCCCTGTTACCCTCTATCGTGCTCCTGGTTTTATTGCCCTTTCAGCTCGTTGGTTGTCTGTTTATGTGGTTATTGGCCTGGTCTCCCTCCCAACCCCGCCAAGGCCAAGTCTCACGGAGGCAGGGGTCTGGGTCTGTCTTGGTCACGGCTGGGACTCCTGGGACGATGTCCCGCACATCCTGGCGTCTAGTGACTAATTATTGAATGAACGAGAGGGTCCCAGGCCCCCGTCCAGGCTGAGACTGCCCCAGGAGTCACAGCGCCACCAGGAGCCAAACCTCAGGCTGCCCGAGATGCCCTGAACCTGGAGTGAGGAGCCAGGGCTGGGAATGGGCCGCCTCTCTGCTCCGATCGGCACCCCTGCCCCCGTGGAGAACACGGCGGCCCACTCCGGTTCCTTGGGTGGTAGGTTGGCACCAGGCCTGGCCCTAGGGGCCAGGAGGCCAAGCTGACCAGTGTACAACATCCAGTTCAGGGGAGTGGAGCCAGGGGTCCACTTGGCAGCCCAAGGACCCCCAACCCCACGGCTATAGAACCCTGCCTTGGGCTTCTTGTCTCCAGGGGTGGGCAGCGGAGGCCCCCAGAGTGAATTTCAGGGTGAGCACACAACAGCCCCGGCTTTGCGAACTGATTGTGCTTGCCAGCCACCCCTGGTGTGGGTGGCAGGGTCCTAGGGAACCCTCGCCCCCTCAGTGTAGCCCAGGGGCCGGCCTGGGCAGTGAGGTCTGGCTGCTGAACTCTGTACCTCCCTGCTTCATCGCCCTGGTGGGCTGGGCTCCCTGAAAGGCCCCTCCAGGCTGATGGCAGCCTCTGGGCTCCACGCCCAGCCTGAGGGGGGAGGGCCCCGAAGGGTGAGGGGGACGCCCAGGCTTGGAGCAGGGCTGTGCCTCCACCACTAATGAAAATCGGAAACCAATGGAGCAGGACAAGGTGCCCAGCCAGCAGGTTGTGGGAACGAGGGGCCTAATGGATGTGGCTGGAGGGGAGCGGATGCCTCATTGATCGCCCAGGGACTATATTTATCCACCTTGGGTCTGTGGCCCGAGCAGCTGGATGGTGCAGGGATAAATAAATGGCCGCTGAAATATTCATGAACTGCACACGCACATCCGTGGTCAGGGGGACCGCCAACGGCCTTCTCTTCCTTCCTTCGCCCCATCTCTCTGAAGAAGCCTTTCAGGAAATTCCTCCCACCTGGCCCAGGTGACGTGTGGCACGGCCCCACTGGGTGCTGAGCCCGGCCCAGGGGCCTCCAGGGAGTGCCTTCCACCCGGGGCGGGCCCCACCGTCCCTTTGCCCCCGCCACTGCTTGTCCCATCATGAGCGATTGGACACGTTGGGCCGCACCTGTTTGCCTGATGCTCTGTAGCCCCACTAGACCACGTCCCGGTAGAGGACAAGCTTGTGGTTCGTCAGCCCCTGTGTTCCCACGAGGCCTGGCATGGTGCCGGACACAGCCTTGAGAGGGGCCTTACATGGGGTGGGCAACAGTCCAGAGGTGGCTGTGAAAGTCAACCCTGGCCTGTCTTCGAAGTCACGTAGCCGCGCCAGGACTCAGTTTCCGCATCTGCAAGATGGGATCCTTAACAGTGTTGCTGGTGTGGGCCTGGGACCGTCCGTATCACCGTCCCCGCCGGAGTGGACCAGAAATGCAGATTTGGTCCCTCCAGGTCCCGAGTCGGAATCTCGGGAGCCAGGGCGCGAGGACGCTGCAGGTTTAATGAGCTTCTCTGCCAATTCGCTGCTCACTAAAGTTTGGAACTCCTGGTTCATCGCCTCATGATGCCTTTGCCCAGGGGGGCAAATGGGACTTTCACCTGTGGGCACAAAGTTCTACTCTGTGTCCTCCAGACCCGAGAACTGGGGCCAGGAGTGGGAGGCGAGAGGGATATTCTGAAGAACCTATTAACTGGGCCTTCTGGGGAGGCTGTCTCGCCGGGGGGTTCCCAGAGGCCAAGTTGAATGGGGTCCAGGATTGTTCGGTGCTGCCAATCAGCGACAGGTGGGTGGGACCGGGGCATGGGCACAGGGTGGGGGTGGGGGGACTGTCCACTTCCCAGCAGCACCTCCTTTAGTATTCCCATGACTTCGGCAGCGTATTGCTAGGCCAAGGCCCAGGAAAGATGGACACAGTGGTCTTTGGGGGTCCCTTCTGCTTTGAACTCTGCAGTTCTTTGCCCATTCAAGGAAGGTGGGGCCAAACTGCCCCGCCCCTGGGTAGGACAAAGTGACATCAGTAGTATAGTTGCCTGACCAGAGCTGGCTGGCAAAGCACATTCTTCAGCAGAGGTGCCTGCCACCACTTGTGGTCAAAAGCTGCTGCCTGTGGGCACCCCGAGCACCTACAACACACACTGTCCACTCGGCATAGCCCTGGCCAAGTGCCGTAGCCTGTCGGTGGCACAGGGCCTGTCTCCTGGTAGACAGATGCCTGTGATTTGGAAACCATTTGACCCCATTTAACTGCAGAGAGCAAGGTTAAGCCCACCATCTGCGGAGAATCCTGCAAGGGCTCAGGGCCCAGAAACTGGGAAAGTCATTTTGGGTGGGTGAAGGTAGAATTTCTGTCACCGGTGCTCAGCTAAGTGGCATCAGCATCTCTCCTTCTTGCCTGCCCACCCCCTCCCCCAGCCAAAGTTTGATCCAAACAGAAGCAAACTTTGGGGACAGCCCTGGCGCTGCGTGGAGACTACTGAGCCTGCAAGAGGCAGCGGGAGCAGAGGGAGGCAGCCCCGGCAGCCCTGGCGCCTGACTCCGCCGGTCCCAGGTCCCCTCCGAGGGCTCCCCATCCGCGCCCACGTTTGCAGGCGCCTCTCTCGTCAGCTCAGAATGCAGCTTGGGGCCCGTGGCGGCTCAACCTTTCCCTCTCCCAGAGCCCCGGTCTAATCAACCCCTATAATTTATGCAGAAAATATGATTTATATTTAATTTCACCACACTTGCATTGTTAATTTGAGATGTAATTAACCCGTCGCCATGACAACTAATTTTGTGATGCCGTAAATTACCGCCGTCTTTTCATCAAAATTCAGTTACTTTGGCTCCTGTGTGCAATGTACTGATGCAATTAGGTTGCTAAGGGCAACTCAAAAGTGTTCAATTTCTTTTGTGCAACTGCAATGGGGTAGAAGCTCCCTTGCGTCCTCCCAGGGTTCCGTTGGCCGTGGGGTAGGGAGCTGGAGGTACGTGGCCCGCCCTAGAGGAACGCTGTTGGAAAGCTGCATGGCTCCTGCTGCCCCCACTCCTCTTCCTCCCACCCCCTTCTCTCCACTGGTTATTTTTTAACAGTGGGCCCTGGACACATGCGCCCTGCGCCCCTCAGTGGAACCCAGGATTCCCCTCTAGGGCCGGGACCCTCTCCCTCACACTTTCCTGTCCCAGGCTTTTAGGCGCTCCAGAAAGAGAGAAAAACCACCTCGTCTTTCTTTTTTCCTGGTGTCTAACTTGTTTATATAGATCTTCCCTTCTCCCCCTCTCTCTCTCTCTTTTTTTCTTTATTTAAAACAAAAACCCTCTGTGTTGCTTTTGTCACGTTAATTCCCATTTTGCCAACACCAGGGGCCCAGGCAGACGAGTTACCAAGGAACACAAAATTTTAATTAGTGTATTTTAATCATTCAGGCTTTCCGAGCTAATCCACATGCCCTAGAGAATTCCCCGAGATGCAGCTCTGCCCTGCTTTACCATTTATTGTTGAGTCTATTATAATTACTGTTAGCAGGTGGGGACTGGGAGATGTTTATTATGAGTTTTTCATCTTTAGTATAATTACCGAAAAAAAACAAAATAAAAAGATGTCGTTGTATTTTGTTTGCTAGAATTTTTTTTTTTTCCAGGGGAGGGCATGGTCGTGGGATTTTTTCCCCCTGCTTCTTCCTAGGCAGGTGACTTGGAGTTTCTGTGCTACAAGACACACTCCTTAAGGTCAGCACTGAGTCATGCTCAACCCTCCACAGACCCAGGAGAGGTGGACAGCCACCAACTCTCCCCGTCATCTGCTAGACAGGGCCTGGGAGGTCGTCCCTTCCCACCCCATATGTGCCTGATGTGTGGAGAGGGTCAGGTCAGAGGCTGATGGGGCCAGGGGTCTCTCTCTGCTCCTGATTTGGTCTAGCGGCCCCACCTGGTATGGGCCAGACTGGGGGTCTGACCAGGCTGCACCTGTCAGGGGGTAGAACAGGGCCTTGCAGGGTTATAAATACAGCAGTTAACGTTTATTGAGCGCTTAGTATATGTTGAGCCCCGTGTCACGCTCTTTACCTGCACTATGCTACGCAATCCCTCAGCCACCCTCTGAGGCAGGCACTAATGTCATCTGTGATTTGTAGAGCAGGGGCCAAGCTTTGAGATCCCAGAGCCAAAAACTGGGCTTCAAACCCAATGTCTCCTGTCCCTGGAGCCCATGTGCCTACTACCTGCGCTGTACTCTCTCTTCTGAGCAGGTCCTCCCCATGCCAGCCCCTCCCAGAAACCTTCCCGGGTTGCCTGATGCGGAGTTAGGGTTCTCCCTCCGTGTTCCTGCGGCACTGCAGTCAGAGCGCCTGGCCCACTGAGCTGCAGTTGGCCCCGTTGCTTGTCTGAGAGTAGAGACCCCGTGCGTGTGGAGGACTTCCTGCCGTTGTCCCTGGTGGACCCTAGTGTGTGATGGGCAGTCTGTGGGCTAGCTGAGCCTGCAGGTGTTCCTGCAAGGGGACTGCACCCAGAGCCTCCGCCCAGGGTATCAGGGGTTAGGGACACTAGACGTAGAGGTTTGGTTCGTTGGGCATCCAGAGACACCTCTCAGCTGCCGCTCTCAGCAGAAACCACAGGGCCTGTGGGTTCTGGAACTTCAAATCACAGGAGGGGGAATGACCTGAGGCCCTAGGTCAAACTTGGGTGCTGTCCTGGCCACTTCGGGTGTGAGATGAACACTGGTAGCTGGGGCTTTGACGTCCCCTGCCCCCTGCGTGCTAGGCATCCTGGTAAACCCGACCTGCCTCTTCTCTTCTTCGGTCTTCAAATGTCTTCCCCTTTCAGTGATGATTTTGAAGTTTTCCTGGAAAATTCCACATCCGTGCACGAGAACCCAGGTTGGAGCCGAGGACCGTTGGTTTTGCAGGCAGAACAGAGCGAAGTGAGCGAGAGCGGCCTTTGCTCATTTCCAGCTTGGTTACCCAGGGGGACCAGAGGGGGAGGTAATTAACACGTCCCTGGGAAGGGGCCCAGGGCATCTGTGAATTGCACACTGGTGGCAAGAATCCCTGTTCTGCTCTAAATTCTTGGGCACCCCCCCCACCAGCTCTACATTCTGATGGGGCAGTGGGGCCCAGGCCTGTGTTACCGCCACTGTACCCCCGGCTGCCACCCCATGGGGCCAGACCCTGCTCCAGCCATGGGCGGAGGTGACCACCTCTTCTGCCTCTCCGTCTGCCCACTCAGGGTCCCTGGGCGGTTCCTTGAATATTTGCCAGCACTCTCTCGGCCTGCCTTAGCCTTTCCCCTCACAGGCCACCGTCCTGCCCGAGGTTGTACGTCTCGCCACAGATGTGAAGTGTAATTTTCCTCAAATGTCCTGCCAGTGCTGGTGAGGCAGGCCCTCACCAAGGCCAAAGTCAGCTGTGGGAGCAGAGAATCGTCCCTACCAAGACCCACTCCACAAAACCCGACAACACGTGCCCTCCTGCCCTGACCGGTACAGCTCAGCTGGTGGGGTATCCTCCTATAGCCTAAAGGTTGTGGGTTCCACCTCCGGCCTGGGCGATGCACGCAGTTCCCAGTCTGGGCGCGTATGGGAGGCAGCCAGTTGATGCTTCTCTCTTGCATCGATGTTTCTCTCCCTTCCTCCCTCTCTTAAGGGCAATGAAAAAATGTCCTTGGCTGAGGATAAAAAAAAAAAAGTACCCCCTTTCTCTGTGTCCCAGCTGCCCTAAGCCAGTGGCTCTCAAACACGTCGGTCTCAGCACCCCTTTACCCTCTTAAAAAGTATCCAGGACCCCAGAAGGCTTAAGCCCAGGTGCTTGCATCTGTTGGTATTTACCGTATTAGAAATTAAAACTGGTCAATTTTTATAAAACTTATTTATTAATTCCTTTATAAACAAGGATGAACCCATTACATGTTAACATTAAGAACATATTTTTATGAAACCGTATTTTCCAAAACAAAATTTTAGTGAGAACAGGGGCATTGCCTTGCATTTTTGCAAGTTTCTGTAACGTCTGACTGAACAGACTGGACCCTCCTACCTGCCTCCGTTCAGTGCCTGCGGGCGGGCTGCTTGGGTCGGTCTCTGAAGGAACTCAGCTCCCCTCAGATGTGTCGCTGGAAAAGGGAAGACTGTCTTTGTAGCCCTTGCAGATAACCGTGGTTATTCTTCTTTGATACTACACTAAAACTCGGCAAGTGGAAGTTTCTCTAAGGTTCGCTGCCATGTGGGATCTGAGACCAAATAGAAGAACTTTGCACACTCTGTCACATTAAAACCCACGGGTCCATCTTGCACTTTGAGTGAATCATTCCCCGACGTGTGGCTTTGTGACCTCACGCCTGCGTCATCTGGAAAATACTTGTTCACTGTGGAATGCAGATCTTCCCAATGTTGACACATTTCATTACATGGTATCTTTAAAAATGACATTCTTTAGTATCACCACTGGTCTCATCAGAAAAGCTGTTAAGTTTTAGGATGCTGTCTAACTCATGGTGACAGATATTTTTCCAAAAGTCTAATTTTCACTTGAAAGCTCAGATTTTATCGCTCGCAACAAATATCGTCAGTTTCTTTTTCCCCCTTGATGCGACAGTTTTTGTTCACTTTTGAGTAAATGTCTGCCAAACACTCAAATCTGAAAAAAAAAAAAATCACAGTTTATCTGTCAGTTGCTCTTTCAAGTAAAAATGGCTGGTTTATCCATGGGGCGGGGGAAGCAGCTGATTCGGTCTAGGCTCAGTCGCTCAAGTCCATTTCCTCACGAGAAGCACTGGACCTCGGTCCGCTGCTCAGGTGCTTTCCATGGACTTCCTTTCTCATCCCTCAGAATATTAAAAAGACGTGTATTCAAGGGTCAAGATTTCATGAAAAGTTAACCATTTTCCTAACTTCCTCAGGGACCTTCTTAGGCGAATCTGGCTTTTTTTAAACTAGAAGGTACATGGCAATGAAGGAGGCAGCGGCTGCGGGCACGGCCGGGGTTTGCGCTGGGGCTTTGCGCCATCAGTGCCAAAGTCACCACGGTGAAAAGGCAAAGGGCCCCTTAGCACTGTTGTGAGAGCACCTCGGTACCCCCAGAGGCCTGCAAACCACACTTTGAGAGCCGCCACCCTGCTTTCTCCACCTCCCTATCTCTGTGTGTCTCTCTCCGGCCAGGGCTGAAGAAGGGTGTTCGGCTCTGGCACCTGCTTCCCGCCCTCCAAAAGGGCCAGGTTCTCGGCCTCATTCAGCACCTCCTCCTGGCACCCCTGGCCTCCGCGTGGGGGCAGAGCCATGTGGGGCGCCCACCTGCGGGGTGAGACTGCAGAGGGGCCCTTGCGAGCAGCCCACGGGGACGGACAGGAGCCCCTGCAGCCCAAGCCTGTGGAGGCCAGCCTTCTCTGGGCCTGTGGCAGGAGCCACTCTTGCAGCTTTGTCCTCCCCCAGAAAACCCTCCCGCAGCCCTCTGGCTGGCCCGTTAGGGCGCAGGCCAGCCCGGAGCCTCGGCTCTCAGTGTCCCCTACCCCGCGGTGGCCCAGTTTCCCATCCGCCACCTGCCTTCATGCTGAGGGCCGTGGTGGGGGCAGGAGCCAGAGGCTCCCCTTCCCCCCGCTGCCTCCCGGCCACCTCCCCCAGCACGGCAGCCTGTCCGAGACACTGGGTTTTGTCCCTTCCATGGGGGCATCCTGAGAGGGAGAGAAAATAGCTGTCCGTGAGCGGTGGGGGAAGGCCTCTTGTTTTCACCTCTCAGCGGCCGGTTTTCCCAACTTTCCCATCCCAGCTCCCTAGGAACAAAGGGCCTGCGGCCCCCGTGCGCCGGCCCGGCCCAGCGAGGGGACTCCCCAGCCACTCTTTATTGAGTCTTCAGGCGCTGGCCAGGCACTCCATTAAAAAGCCATTCCCCTTTGTGCCGCCCGGCCCCCAGCTGTCCCCCCTCTCATGTGACGGTCGGTCACAGTTGTAAAACAACAACACACAGAGTTGGCAACTAAGGAGGCTTTTTTTCAAGCCAGGGTCTCCATGGCAACCCCCGTCAATCACCCCTCAGGAGCGCTTTAACCTGACCAAGAGGGGGAAATAAAAAATAAAATAATAATAATAATAAAAAAAAGAAAGCCAAGGAAAGAAAGACTTGGAAAGAGAGTGAGAGGCCAGTAGACAACCGCGGAGAGAAACAATTCAGGAAGTTTCTGGGGCTTGCTCCCTCGCTTGGAACACAAATGAAAATTCAGTCAGTCGGACAGGACTGTCCCAGTGATCGGAGGGGAAGGGCGGTCATTTTCAATTTCTACATAGAGCTTGTACGTTGCAACTCATTTTGCAAAGGCTTCTGGCATTTTCCTGTGTCTGTAAAGTGATGGGATAAGGTCGTGCCATCGTCTGGGCAGAGTGGGCAGCGTGGGAGTGAGGGCAGTCCTGGGCCATTATAGTGAATAGATAGGACCGTGGGCCCAAACCCAGAGATGCCCAGTTGATGGCCTCAAGCCAGTGGAGAGAGCCATTCGGAGCCTGGCTGGAGTCCAGCTGAGTGTCTGAGTCCTTCCATGTGCGGCCTGGTGCCAGTGGGGATGGCCCACGCTATGTGGTGGGCATGGTGCCAAGGGGACATTTGAGGTCCCCCATACTCAGTGCCATTCGGGGAAGGAGCAGACCTACACTGCAACGTGTCGGGGGAAGCCCAGAGTGACAGGCGGTGGTAGGACCCCTTGTTCTTCATATGATGCCGTGCCAGCAGATGCCCACTGCCTGGGCACGTGGCATCCCGCCAGGGGTGAGTTCAGCCTTCCACGTGTTGGCATGGTGCCGGGGGCATGGAACGCCTGAATTCTCCCCCAACCTTGCCCCTGACACTAATACGTGCTGTCTGGCCGCTGGCCAGGGGCCCCACGGGTTCCAAGGCCCGCACAGCCTGGGCACGGGCGTGGTCTGGGCACGGGCGGCAGGCAGCCCTGGCAGCTGCCGCCTGGCCCTTCTGAGAACTCTGATCAGCAAGGAGGTGAAGGCCAGCTTCTCGTCTGAGCCTTCATTTCTCAAGGCTGTGGGCACCCCGTCACCGGGAACTCAGACCCCTTTCCGCCGTGGAAATGGAGAGAGGACAGAGGCCCCTCTCGCGGTTCTTAGCACGTTGTGGGAGGGGTTTCTCGTCTGTGGAGTCTAGAAATTGGACGTGGGGCCTGAGGGGAAAAGAGGAAGGAGACCCTAGAGGGCGGAACCATCCAGAGAGTGGGCCATCCAGAGAGTGAACTGCACCGTTGGGTCACAACGGATCCCAGGTCCCCAGGGGATACAGGGGCTGGGATTCCTGAGCCTGAGTTTCCAGGAGGCTAGAACCCGTTCTGGACTTCCAAGGCCCTGCATGAACCGGGAACAGTTGTGAATGGATGGGTGGACGGATGACCTGACCAGAGCACGGTGTCCCAGGACCATTTTCTGTACTGAGGGCCGTGGGCTAGGCTTGAGGGACGTGGGCCTCCTTCCCACATGGCTTTGCAGCCACGACTTTGACACCCTAGTTGCCAGCCTCACCCAGGATCGGAACTGCCCGGGGCCCTTCTCACCTCTGCCCAGCTCTCCCACCGCCGTCTGGCTTCTCCTGTCCATGCTGCGCCCCCTGACAGGCTGCGGGCTTGACCTTGGCTTCCAGGCTCTCTTCTCTGCCTTCACTTCAGTCCTCAGCCCTTCCCACTCACATGCTCTGGGGCTCTGTTCACTTCCCATGTGAGTGCACGAAAACATTTCTGGTCGCCCTCCCTGCCCCCTCCCAGCCATCAGCTCTCTCTGTTGTCTTAGCTTTGATGGCAGGAAGCAGGCCCGAGGCCCCATACTATTTACATGACATCTCGGTGGGTTTGGCAGGGGCTGACTCACACCCTGAACCATTTTCAAGATGAGGGGAGGACGCCCTGGTTTCGGGGCAGCTGCTGTCCAGCCTCTGTCTGGCCTCCCTTCCAAGCCCGAGAGCCCGGGAGCCCTGCTGGCGTGAGGACCCCCCAGGGACTGGAGCGGCCTTGGCTGGGGCCCCATCTTTGCATCTCCTTTCCTGGGAGCCCTGGGAAGCTCCTGCAGGAAAGGAATGCTAACAATCTGCTGGTGTAGTAAGCTGGCACCGTACCCAGGCAGGGGCCGCTCAGTGCCAGGGCCTAGTAAAGACGTTGGCGAGGGCTGCGCTCCCCATGCCCGGAGTTTCCTCTGTCCGGATTGGCAGGCAGCCTTCCGCCGAGCCCCAGGCAGCTCGGGGAAGAAATGCGTCCTAGGCAGGTCCCAGCCTGAGGGCCACACCTCCCCGCCACCTCTCTCCAGCTCCAGCAGAAGGACCACGAAAGCGATAAATATTGCGTAGCATTTTGTGAAAGGAGAAACGAGGTGTGGGGGCAGCCAGAGAAGGGTGGAGAACCAGACCTCCGGCGCTTGGTCAGCCGCAGCCAAACGGGGGAGACCTGACCTGACTCTGTGGGGCCTCGTCTCCCCCTCGGTAAAATGTGGGTATGACTGGCCTATCTCCCTTCAGGGGTTTCTGTGGCCACTGCATGAGGTCGTGTAGGTAGGTAAAGGGCTTCACCCTGCCTGGGACTTGGTAAGCCCTCCCTGCGTGCTAATCATTAGGAGTAGTGGGGGCAGTAGCAGCGGTAGCTGCCCCAATAGGTGGTTTTGAGGAGCTGGGGAGATAATGTATGCAAAGCCCTTAAGACACCGTCTGACGTCTGACGTACAGTCAGTGCGCAGCAAATGTTAGCTGTCATCATTATTATTACTGTTATCATTATTATTTCCTGGTGCACTGAGGTGGAGCCTCTCGAATGCATGCGTGAGCCCTGCTCGTGCTCCTGGAGGGCCCTGGGTGTGCTGCCCCCTGCCGAGTCTAGCTGGTCCTTCTAAAATGTTCCATGCACCCCTTCACCCCCACATTTACTCTAACACCCGCTTTGCTGTCCTGGGGGCTCCCTGCCATCCCTTCCCGTCCCGTTGTCACTGTGTCACTCACCGGTCCAGGATTCCCGGGGCACCACCCTTCTGGGATTTCTGGCAGAAAGGGCTCCCTAGTACCCTGCTTCTGCCTCGCACCCCAGCCAGGCCTCCCCCAGGCCTGGGATCCGACTGGGTATTGTAACATAGTAGCTGAATGAACTCCGGTTTCAAAGGTTAATATCAAAATCTGGAGTGGATTACCTAAAAATTACTTACAACACCATTAAAATTCTGAACTCTTTTTGTTGTGGCTGTAAATTAATTTAAAATGTCAGGTTTTTTGAGAAATCCAATAAGAAATTGAGCCAACAGAGCAATCTGCAAACTGTCTGGCAAAGAGGAAAGTGTGTCTCTTCAATCGACAAGGAAAAATATGGAGCTTAACTGGAACCATATGGCTTAGTACTTGAGAGAAATCTGCTGAAGAGGGAGGGCGGGAGGGGGAAGAAGGGAGGTGGGAGCTCAGCTGACAGCCACACACATGCAGCGGGAGGCCAGAGGGGAGCAGGGCCAGCACAGTGGTGTTGGCGCGGCCGAGGGGCCTGCCAGGCGCCTGGCACCCGGCCCACTTGGCTGCCCCCTGTCCACGGTCACCAGGCTGCTCCAGGCAGTGACTTGGTCAGTCCAAGGTCTTAACATGTTCTCTCAGTGTCCGTCCAGGGCTCCCTGGCCAGCTCGGGAATCCTACCCCCACCTCAGGGGGGCCCAGGCCCCCTCCTTCCAGGGGAGCGCGGGCATCCAGGGCGCCTGTCCGGGACTGCCACCTGCGTGTTTGCGCACGCCACCCCCGCTCAGCCTCTGTGGGCTTCCTCCCAGCCAACATGTGGTCCCCATTACTCCTGAATTCCCCCAGATTTACAACACATTAAGTAATTTGTAGGTTATTTCAACTTCAATCTGCTAAAGTTGAGAAAATCAAAATTAAATTCAAACCACAAGGGAACTTCAAAGAAAGAGGAAGAAGAAGAAACTCGAGTGTGTTTTCTCCCTCAGGTCCCCGTATGTCCCCCTTATGTCAGCCTCTGGGGGCCCCACCGCCTGCCTTCCTCTGTGCCTCCTCTCTCCCGACCAGTCCCACCCCCCAAACCCCGATAAGGCACAGCGTGCCCTCCCCACCCCTCCTCTGAGCGGTGATGCAGAAGCCCAGCACGGCATGGGGGCTTGTGCCGTGAGCTCGTACGCCCCGATGTTCGGGCTGGGGGAGATGCGCCTCTAGCTCTGAACGCTGCCTATGCCCCCACGGCCTGGGCCCCACCCCTGCCGGCCGGGTTATCCCAGTGCTCCCAAGCCTGTCTGTGCACTTTTCCAACCCATTCTGCAGACTCTCTCCCGGTGCTGTTCCAGGGCCCGGTGTGCCCGGAACAGCTGACAGCTGGGAGGTACCACCTGGCCCCACGGTTTCATAGCTCAGGTTACCTTATTTTGCTTTCTACCCTTTAAAACAGCCTTGTAAATAAGCAAGCACTCGGTGCCAAGCACCTTCGGCACTTCGCCAGGCTGGTAAATATTTTAGTAGTGACTTGGTAACAGTTGTGTTCACTTTGATTTCCTCAGAAAGGTTCCTGGTGCCGGGGAGGGGGCCATGGCTGGGGGAAACGGTTTGCTGGTTATTTACAGTCCGGCTCTGGCCACGTGGCCTTCGCTCTAACCCTGTGGATTGTACGCTGGGGTATTTTTAAAGCTGGTGCGGTGTCAGCCGTACGCCCCTTTCAGCAAAGGCAGCAGGTGACTCTTCCTTCTCTCTGCAAGTGCCCCGTGGTGTACAAGCTCCGAGGTCTGGATTGGAGAAACATTCTAGACTCGTCTCCACCAGGAGCCTGAAAGACCTGGGAGAAGCTAGGGGTGGGTGTGCGTTTGGGGTTGACCCTTGCTGACATGGTTTGGACTTGGGCAGAACCTGAAGGTCCAGGGGAAGGAAGGCTGTGGGGTTGGGGTGCATAATACTAAGGCCGTGCTGAATGGGGACGGTCCCCTGAAATGGCTAGAGGAATCGGACTGCGAGAGCAGCCGGGCTGCAGGTGGAAATTAGGGGGAAATCAGCAGTTGGACAAGTTGTCTGGACATCTGCATCTGGAGGGCCCCTCACCATGGGGAAAAGAAAGGGGGAGACAGGGCCCAGAAAGACTGAGGGGCGGAGGGAGCTTGTAGTTTGGTGCCCTGTGGCCCTGGCCTTCCCTCTGAGCCGTGACAACAGCACCCACAGAGCACGGGGCCCCTCCGCCCAGTGCCAGGAGCCGGGCCAGCCTGACCTGACCTCGCTCATCGCGCCGTCCACACCGGGGCTGCCACGTCCGCTGGGGCACGTTCTGCCCCCAGGCTGGGCACCAGGGGAAGGGTGGGGCAGTGGGTGGGGGGCCAGCATCTGGCTTTAATAGACTGCTCAGAACCACAACCACTTACTCCTTTGTTTTATGGGAGGTTTTAATACACAGATGGGTTGGTTTTAAAGGGGCTCAAAGTCATGGCACGGTGAGACCGTGTGGATGTTTCCTGAACTCCAGCGTCCCATAGGCTGTGCCTGCGGGGTGGGCCTCATCCAAGGAGGGGCAAGCCCTCTCCTTCAGCTAATGGTGGCGGGCAGGGCCAGGGGAAAGTGGGTGCTTTGGGGCTAAGACAGGCGCAGTGTTCGATGAGGACCCTTCTTCTCATCCCACACTGGTGGGTGGGGCCTTCACACCTCAGGTTTACAGCCAGAGCCCCATTCAGCTGACCAGCCAACCTGCTGCCACTCCCCAGCCGCCCACCTTCTTCTTTTGGCTCCTGGCGCCATGATGCGCCTCCCGTCTGCACCCACGCACACCCCATTGGTGCTCAGCCACCGTGGGCGCGAGTCAGGTGAGCGGCAGACAGAGCGGCAGACCCAGCTCACCTCCTTCCCGGCGGGACGGGTGCCAGGGCTGCGCTCTTCCCGGAAGGCTTCCAAGCTCCCCCGCACGGCATCCTGTCGAGCCTGTTCCTGGGGTGCGGGGGCAGGCCTTTGGGGGGAGAGTGTCTGCCCCATGCTGCCCCGGCGCCAGCTCTTCCTGGAGGCCCCTGGTGCAGTTGCCGGAGGGAGGCAGCTGGGCCAGGGCAGGAGACAGGGATGGCTGAGATGGGGGTCACCTGGGATGCATCTGCCTTTCTTCCACCATCGCACCCCACTGGGGGCAACCTCGAAGCCCTAGGACAATCTGGGTGGGTGCCCGCTGACGCTCAGTGTCTGGGGCTCAACTGTAACTTTTCCTGCAAGATGCAGAACCCCTCATTGTGCCCTCAGCTGGGCCCAGCACCGCATGGCCCTTGGGCATTGCCCACTCTGGCTTGCCAACCTCCAGTCTTCAATGTCCTTAGAAATGAGGGGAGCTCTAGGGTGAAGATGGGATGGTAGGAGAGGACTTCCCTGGGCACCTCGAACACTGGCACTTGAGTGGTAAGAGATTGGCCTTCCAAGCTACTAGGGCCCCAAGTCTGTGCCCTGGAGTCTCCCCTTGTCTGTTGGCCTCTGGGTGGGAAGGGAGGCCGCGCCAGCGCATCTTCCTCCACGCCTTGGCCTCGAACAGGGAGCTGCGTGGCACCCAGCACCCTCTTGTCCTTTACCCAGTATCTTGAGCAAAACACGTTTCTTTCCGTTTCCCTTTGGCCTTTGGGAATCAGTGTCCCCGTCAGCACCCACTCCCCTCCCCACTCTCCCTAAATGAAGCCCTGAGGTCCTGCTGAGGGGTCTGAGTTGCTCAGGCGGTGACAACTGACCCGCCCACTTCAGTTTGCTGACAGGGGGCGGGGGGTTAACATGCAAGTGCCTGCCTAGCTGCACTGGGGGCCTGGTAATCCTCAAATATGCCCATAGAGCCCCTGTGTTACTTTAAGGAGAGGATACCATGCCATCCCGTGCCTCAGTTTCCCCAGGTGGCTTCTCTCACCGAGTGCCATGAGGACCTCGCAGTGGAAAGTGAGAGGAGAGGAGGGGAGAGAGAAATGTGGTAAGCGAGAGGACCCGGAGAGGCCCCCCCCCCCCGAGCGTGAGGCCTCTACTTCCTTGCAGGCAGGAGCAGGTGACCACAAATCAGTTGTGCTGCGGCAAGGCAGGAGAGTGCACGCCTGCAGCCTGTCCGATCCAAGGGGGCCGAGCCTCCCTCCTCCGGTCCGGGGGTCAGCGCCTGCGTGAGGAAGTGTGGCGTCGGAAGGCAGATGGGCTGGCAAAGTTCTGTAGGACGTTGGCGACGAACCCCATGGGACCCGGGCCAGCGGGACCCTCGACCGGCCTCGACTGGCCTCGACCCTGACCCTGACACGGGTCTGGTGGGGAGGGACCGACAGGTAGCCGGCTGCCCTGTTTCTCCTTGATGCTTGTGTGGGCGAGTCCTGGTTTGAGCTCCCTGAGAGCTGGGAATGGAGGAGATCCTATGAAAATGATGATATGTGACAATCAGTCACAGCAATTAGTGTTTTGGTTAACAGGCCTTTTTTGTTTTCTCTCACCCAGACAGAATGTCACAAATAAATCCTCTCCTGCATTTGCATATTAATTGGATCGGAGACGTCAAGCATCTTTCATTAAAGAAAATGATCTGCATATTTGGAGACATAAAATAGTTATTTTGATGGGGTTTTTTTCCTAAGATCAGGGGGTGGGGGAGGTAGGTGATGGGAGCAAGTAGAAACTGAGGTAGAGTGAAAGGCAAAGCCAGCCAGTCCCCGCCATCTGGAGTTAACCCTGTGCAGCCTGGGGTGGATGGGCCAAGCCTGGGCAGAAGCTCGTTAATATGTAAATAAGTCCAGGAGTCCAGGGGCCCCCCCAGCATTGGGTAGCCGTGCAAGGCCCAGGAGCCCAGCTTGGCCCCTGTGCAAAAGGGATCCCCGCCGGAGTAGCTGTGGGTGAGGAGGTAGGCCACAGGCCTGATGGCTGTCCTGCTAGATGCATTTCCCCGGGGCACTGGGTGGTGGGCAAGGGGAGTGGCCCTTGGAGCCCTGGCCTGCCCCACCCAGCTCTCTGTCCTCTCTCACTCACCTTGGCCCCTGGGTCAGCCCGCTCCTCCAGCCTCCTGCTCCTCCCTTCCCCTTGGCATGCCCATCTGTGCCCACTTATTGCATACTTTCTGACCTTGGGCTTCCCTATGCCCTTCTCCTTCTTTGCCAACCATCCTCCCCCTCCCCAGATGGAAAGTTTTCTGGAGGCAGCAGAAGCAAAGCCTGGAGTCATTATCACACGCACTCGAAATAACCCAGAAAGCCGCTGGGCCCATATTAGGGCATGAGTCCCGGTGGAAAGCCCAGTAAATGCACAGGTTTCGATAGGCAGAGGTGACCGCCACAAGTCATCCTGGTGTCTCCCTCCTGCATTAAGTCCTAGGTCCTTGTTGGCTGTGTCAGCCAGTGTGCCGGGCAGGCACCCGGGACCGCCTTCTCTAGACATTTCTGAGCTCCCCCAGGCTCTGGGGCCACCTAGCAGGGAGGTCAGCAGTGTCCCACTTGCTTCCCAGTCTCTGTGCCCCAAAGTCACGATCCCTATGACGGTGTCCTGATCAGAGAGGTGCTTAGGTGACGATGATGTTGACGATGAAGATGATGATGAGACGATGACTACCACCACTTTTTGCACACAGAAAATGTGTAGACACTTTGCCAAGAGCTCCGCGCTCGTGGCCTCCCCGAGTGCTGACCACAAGCCTCTGAGTAGGCACTATCATTGCACACACTTGATCGATAAGGAAACTCAACCTCGGAGAGGCCAGATAACATGCCCGTTGGTGCCTGTCAGAGATCAGAACTTGTGGTCAGAGCCCAGCGCTTCGCGCCAGGCTGCAGGGCCTCCGGGCAGGGCGGTGGGGACCCGCAGGAGCCTGGCTCCTGGTTCGACGGCCGCTGACTGTCATGTTTGTGTGTGAAGTCAGAGGACTTGTGTTGAGACTGTCTCCCTGCACCACCGCATCCGCTCACCCCAGGAAGCGCCGCCCATGTTCACAAGATTTGCCGCCCCCTCCTCCCCGAGGGGTGCGGAGCTGCCTTCACAGGGTAGGGGGCTCCTGAACCCTGGAGGTGCCCCTTCCAGCCCTACCAGAATCACCTGTGCACTTCGTGTGCAGTTTTGTGTAGAACTTTGAAGTGCCCAGTGCCTCCACCCTGCTGGCTCTGGCCTCGCCGTGCCCCAGACTCCAGGTCTCCCGGGGACTAGACCGTCCTCCAAGGCAGGGCCCGGCCCTTGGTTGAACCACGACTCTGCTCACCTGTGCACCCCTCTCCCCGCGCCCCGCACCCTGTGCCCTTCAGGTGGGCCAGCCTCTCCTCGCGCCCTGAGCGCCTGTGGAAACCTGTTGGTGTGGTGCTGCCTGCCTCACCGTGCTGTCTCCCAGGGATTCCATCTTCTGAGCACCCAGATTCTAAATGTTTGGTATACACAGCCTTGGCCCGTCACCTTGGGCCTCGGGGTCCTTGCTCTTCTCCACCTTCTTCCGCGGGAGCACTGCTCCTGACTTGAAGCGGGAGGGCAGTGAGGTGTGGTCAGAAGGGTTTTTGTTCTGTGTGAGTCAGTTTAAATTCTGGCCTGGCCGTGTTTACAAGCGGGTGCCTCTCTCCTCTGAGCCTCTCTTGCTCCCTAGCGAAAGGGGGTCAGTGATCCCTCCCGCGGGCAGGGGCCTGAGGGGTAACTTGGTTCATCTACACTGAGTGCCCAGCTGCAGGCCTGGGATCGTGTAGGACCAGAAAATGCCAGCTGGGGAGGCGACGCCAGGATCTGCTCTCCTCCCCAGTGGGTCAGGGCTCTGGGAGGGTCCCCTGTCCTGCAGGTGGCGTTTCCTAAAGCACCTGGCGGCTTTGCCCCGGCTTGTCCCTTTCCCACCGGCTGTTCCCTGGTGACTTCGGCTTCATGTGCTCCTGGCAGGGCCAGTGGGGGCCTGGTGGCCCTCAGATTTGGGGTTCTTGGAGAAAGGGCCTCAGATGCCCTCCTTGGGGAGCAGGTGGACAGGCTGGGTGTTTTATGGAGTCTGGGGGCGTCCTGCAGCAGCTGTATCTGTTAAATGCCAAGAAGCCAAGTGGGTTTAATATGATTGTAGCTGCTGCTTTGATAAATCAAAATAATTAAAAATAATAAATTTGATTCCTCAACCAACAGGCTGTGTGTGGGCACAGGGCCCGGGCTGCCGAGCTGGGGTGGGGGAGGTGGGGGAGGGCCCTGAGCCACAGGAAGGCCCGTCTTTGCGGGGTCATGACTGGGGAGGTGGACGGGCGCTCGACCTAGGGGTTAAACTCTGCCGTTTGATTCAGGGAAGAGGCCCTTTCACTCAGCAGAGCAGTGGGCCAGCCTGGGCCAGACTCAGTTTCCTCATCTGTCAAATGGGGTGACAGTTCTGCCCCCGTCACAGGTCTGTGTAAGGCACCAGGGCCATGCTGAGCCCAAGGTCAAGGCTGATGTGAACCCTGGTCAACCTCTCGGTCCTGCCCTACCACCCCGCTTTGGCTGCGGCTGCGGCTGCGGCTGCGGCAACCAGGCTAGTTCACGGCCACCGGGCAGCCTTGCAGGCCCAGCGGCCTACTGAGGGCTCTTCCTCCAGCTGCCGGCTGTTGTCCTAACACAGGATTGTCCTGTTTATGAGGACGTCCCCTGCTGCAGGACGTGTCTGTTGATAGCTCTCTTCTGGTTCCAGAGAAGTTGGGGCAGGAAACACATGCTACTCCCCGTGGACCCGAGTCTCTGGTCAGGGTGCCAGCGGCATGGGTGGGTGGGAGTTGGAGAGGGCTGCCGGGCCCCGCCCCTCGCCCCCTCGCCCCTCTCCCCTCGCCCCCTTCACACCCTCGGCAGCCGTATTTGGTGTCGGATCCAGAAGCGCCTGAGTAGCTGGAAATCTGAACTGAGTGGAGGGAGCAGGGGCTGGTGGGGAGGGAGGGACAGAGTGTCTGTCTCTTTAAATGCACTTTGTGTCAGTGTGATAAGGAATTTGATGGCTTTATCAGAAATACCAAAGCTTTATTTAGCAGGGTGAGGCTCACACCACTCAGCTCCACACAATCTGCTGATAAATTGCAAAAAAGAAAAAAACCAACAACTCACCAACACCCAGCACAGCAAGGGAGGAAAGGTGAGGCAGACGGAAGGGCAGAGACGCCAAGTTGGAGGTTTTGGGGGACTGTGGCGTTGCAGGGGGCTGGGGTGGAGGGCGGGGACAGTGGGAACTGCAGGGGTTTTCTCCAAAATACTGACAGGCGGGCGATTCTTCCCTTCTCCAGGAGACCTCTGTAGGATTTCCTGGTATTTAGTCAAAAATATTATAATTATTTTTATTCTCCCAGAGAAAGGGCTGGTTGAGGAGACGTGAAGTCCTCCTCAGTGGCTTTTCTCTCCTCCCGTCCCTGTCCCTCTCCTAGCCCCCCAAGTCTCCAGGCGAACCCTTCAGCCTGAGCAGTGTGCACTGGTGCAAGCAGGCCCCGCCGTGGTGGGGGCTGATGGGAAGACTGCAGGAGGGGCTCTCAGGGAGTGGGGAGTTGCCCATCATTGCAACTCTGAGGAAGGGGGTCCCCACTCCTTACACCGTGTCAAGGGACCTGGGGAGGGGAGGGCTTATGCCGGCGTAGGACGGGACTCCATGGCCAGAGTGAGGTTTTTGCCCAGGTCACTGGGGGAACCCGGGAGCGGTGGCATGGCCCTGCCTACCTGTGGCATTCCAGGGCTCTCTGGCCTCCTGCCAGTTAGGTGGCTCTTGGGGAGTCCCCCTATCCTGGCCACTCTGGCCTTCTTGTGCCTTCTGGAGGGTCAGCAGAAGGGCAGAGTGACGTTTCCATCTGTTTCTTCCTCCCGGAGCCCCCTCTTCGCACCTGGTACGTGCCTTGCCGCCCTGCTTTCGCAGAGGAGAGCCCCAGCTTCTCGTCCGGTCTTCCGGTCAGCGCCAGGCTCCCACGCGGCAGCACTTGGTATCCTCTTGACCGCCCGCCCTCCCCCCGGCCTTCTGCTCCCTGTGCATCTTTTGATGTGTGCCAGCCAGGTTTAAGCCGTGGTCCCCATCGAGGCCTCTTTGAGCAATAAAGGTTTTGCCTCTTCTAACCAGCTCATGCGCCTGACTTCCTCTGGACACCCAGGCCCGAGTCAGCGCTCTGGGTCCTCCGAGAGCCATGTGGAAGGGGAGGGAGCTGGGAGTTAGCAGCCATGGAGAAAGAGGCACCCCCGCTTCTCCAGCATCCTCAGGGGCTGTCCTCTTCTCTGGCTGTGCAGGGCACTTCTGGCCAAGCTGCCCGGCTTCTGGGCTCCGCGTCCCTTTCTAATGGCTCCAGCCTGGCAGAGCCAAGGGCTGGGGGTCCTCACCGTGGGCCCTGCCTATCCCAGGTTCACAGCTGCTTCTGCCATCCTCCACCCGTGTTCTGCTGGGTGCCTTGAAGGGCTGGTTGAGGAGGGGAGGTCTCTGCCCACTGTGTGTCGCCAGACATGCCCGTGAGCTGATCCCCAAAACAGAAGGGAGGCTGGGAGAGGCTAAAGGATGTCTCAGGGGCAGTTACAGGGAGCGCAGGGTCAGACTGGCCGAAGGCGAGGAGAAGCTTAGTTTGAGAACAACTCTGCACTGAGCACCGCCCCCCCCCAAACTGGAGCCAGGGCGGGGCCGAGCCTGGAAGGGAGGGGCGGAGCCTATGTGCCCCCTCTAGGCAGTGAACCCAAGGGAGCCCCGGCTGGCTGGCCGGCCAGCTGGTGGAGGCTAGGCCAGCAGGCGGGGGCGGAGGGCTGGCCCCAGGTCCATCTCATAGGAACGAGGCTGCTGTAGATAGTGGGGCAACAGGGTTAGTACTGCAGCTTAGAGAGGGGAAGTGCTGGGCGGAGAAACAGGGGAGCTTGGAGGGGAGGGAGGGGCCCGGCGGCCAGAGAAGGGCAGAGGGTGGAGGAAGTGGCAGAAAGGCTGCAGCCGGGAGACAGACAGGAGGAGTAAATGGAAGTGACAGGGTCAGGCCAGACCTTTGTCCTGCAGCCTGATTAGAGAGCCTGCCCTGGATTTCTGAAACTTTGGGATGTTGTCGGACAAACTGGAGCTTAATTCTGTCAGAGCGCTGGGGAGATTAGAATTGACATCCTGGGAGCACATTCCTGGCTGGGCAGAAATCCAGGCCCTGCTGGGAAAAACCTGTGAAAGCAGGGCCAGCCCGGTGGTGGTGGCAGGGGGTGGCTGCCGGCCCTGGTGGCCGCTCCAGCCTGTAGGTTGGAGCCAGGAGCCTTCAGAGGGCCTGGTGGAAAGAAGAGCGGCACGGTTGAGCCCCTTGGAGTATAAATCCTGGTTCTGTCCCTTTTCCTAGCTGTGCGGCCTTGGGAAGAGACCTTAAGTGTGTTGAACCTCAGTTCTGGCGTCTATAAAAGGGGACAGGTCTGCCTTCTTGCCCAGGTGAACTCCTGGTCCTTTGAAGTCAAGGGCATAACCTGGGGAAGCTGAGACGACCGGGTGGGACTTTTTCTTCATGCTCAGTCACAACAGGGCCAAAGTTGTCCTTTGCTGAGCTCCCAGCACTTGGTGGCCCCAGGGAGTGGTGCGCCGAAAGAGCGCCCCAGCTGCAAGGCATGGGACAGCCGTGCCCCTGCACCAGGCGGGTCCTTTCCAGCAGCCAGGCCTCGTCAGCCGTGAGAAGCCCGCGGTAATCCTTAGGGATGGCTGCACCCCTCTCTAAGAGCCCCCAGGAATCCCATGCTCAAACTACGTGAACACAGAGAAGCCACGTGGGCCTGCCCACCAGGAGCTTCCAGTCCAGGCGGCTCCCCTCAGACCAAGAGGTGGGGTGGGAAGACTGGAGTAAGGGCTCAGCCCCACAGCCCCACACATGGCCATTTCTACAAGAAGAGAGTACCCCCCGCCCACTTCCCTCCTGATTCTAATGACTTTTAAATATTGGTAAATATTTTGGCTAAATGCAGGCTCTCGTGGCAGAGAGCAGAGCCGTCTGCAGTGCAGGACCTGCAAATTATTCACTGAAGATCCGAGATGCAGTGCAATTACGTGGAAAGAACCCCAAAAATGAAATAAATAAGTAACAAAATAAATAAGTAACAGCCACACTGGCCTCTCTCTGGAAGGCTTGGGGAACTGCAGAGATGATTGCCGTCTTGATGAAATCCCCCCAGACGTAATGAGCTGATTTTCTGCTGTTAATATTGCATCTGCTGATGAAGGATTCGTTAGGATAATGGAACGAAGCTAAAATATAAATGACTCCCTGTCAAGAAGCAGCTTTTGTTTGTTGATCTCCTGACAGTTCCCGGGCCAAGGCGAGGGTCTCTGTGTGCACAGCATTCAGGAGCGGGCGGGAGGGTGGGGTGAGGGTTAGGGGGCTGCCCCGAGGGCCTGGCTCTGGTTGTCCTAGACGTTCCCTGCAAGGCGGAGCCCCCCGACCTTGGCGAGCCCTAGGGTCCTGTGGGTGGAAAGCCATGGACTCAGACCCTCCTTCACCATCCAGAGGGGCAGCTGTTGCACAAAGTGCTGGGCAGCAGCAAAAGTTACCTGGGAGCCTGGCAGAGAGACGGATGGGCTGGGCCGCTTGTGTCGGGATCCACTCGTGAGAGGAGACTCAGCGTGTGTGTATGCCAGGGACCAGGAGCACTGGGGATACGGGATCCTAGGCACTTGGGTGACACGTCCTGGGGGGAGGCCCAGCAGTGGGGCAGGCCTAGCCTTCCTATATTGTCTTTTCCCTCGGAGGCCTCACGGAGGTTCAGGCGTACACGTTGGGCAGTAGTAGTTCACGCCGCTCTGCAGAACAAGAG
Organism: Mormoops blainvillei; assembly: GCA_004026545.1. Lineage (NCBI taxonomy): Eukaryota > Metazoa > Chordata > Mammalia > Chiroptera > Mormoopidae > Mormoops > Mormoops blainvillei. Next base: position 87,281 of record PVJD01001882.1, on the reverse strand, counting down.
GGAAAGCGGGCCCATCTGAGACTGTGGGTTCGCCTTCCCGCCGCCTCGCCTGGCTTTTCTAACACCGGAGCTGGGCTGCCATATTAAGTGCAGTTACGGCGCCGTGCGACCACCACCAATATCCAGTTGTAGAACTTTCTTATCGTCCCCAACAGAAACTCCATACCCATTAGAAATCCCTCCCCGTGCCCGCTCCCCCAGCCCCTGGCAACCACTCATCTACTTCCTGTCTCTACGGATTTGCTTATTCTGGACACTTCGTGGAAATGGACTCTTGCGATACGTGGTCTTCTGTACCTGGCTTCTCTCCCCGAGCATAAATGTTTTCGAGGTTCATCCTCGGTGTAGCATATGTGAGAATTTTGTTCTTTTTATGGCTGAATAATATTCCACTGTGTGGTTGTGCCATGTGTTGTTTATCCGGTCACCTGTGGATGGACAGACATTTGGATTGTGTCCATCTTTCGGCTAGTGTGAATAGAGCAGCTATGAACATTAACGTCCAGGTATTTGTTAGAGTCTCTGTTTTCCATTCTCTTGGGTAGATACCTAGGAGCAGAATTGCTAGATCTCTCCGTGACTCCTTAAGGGCAGGGGCCCTGGAAGCTAATAACAGGTAACATTTATTGATCGCTTCCTGTGTGCCAGACCACAGGGCTGAGCGTTATTCCAGTGGGTCTTCCTAACAGCACGAGATAGGAAACTCCGTGAGGGCTCTCTCTGCCGTTCCCCTCTTCTCCGCATCTAGGACAGTATCTGGCATAAAGTAGGTGCTCGAGAACTAGGCACCGAATGAACTACCTTTGAGGCGGGGACTCTTGTACCCCCACTTTTAAACCGAAGAGGCCGAGGCGGAGAGAAGTGAAGCGAAGCAGCCTGCCCCCGCCCCGCCCCCGCCCCGTCACATGGCAGTGAGTGGTAGAGGTGGGCTTCCAACCCGGGGCTCACCAATTCTGCCCTTTCTCTAGCATGCCACACATTTTAACTTGCCCGCGCCTAGCCCAGGGTCATGCGTGCACTGGGTGCTCTTTCAGTACCTGACGGTGACTGTGGAACAGGGATGGGGAGAGACGTTGGGTCAGCTCACCTGGCAGAGGACTGAGCAAGGCCCGGAGTGGCGGTGTCTTTCTGCGCATCTGTCTGCAGAATGTACCTGTCCGTCCAGGGAGCCACTGCCTCACCTGAACTGAGCTGGCCAAAGCAGATTGGACGCTGCCGGGCACCCCTCCCAGCACCCTGGGGAAACCTTGTTGCTGACTAACCTTGGCCAGAACCACTGCTAACCTTGATTTTCAAGGCCCTTCGACAGAGGGAGAACGAACTTGGCCACAGACCTGGACCCCGCTTCCTGCGGAGAGGATGGGTCCTGCCAGGCAGATCTGAGGCGCCCCTGCCTTCTGGGAAATGGCGGTGTTTCTTCCTCCTGTGGGGTCTCGGGAGCGCAAGGAGGCTGGCTCTTCTCCTGGAGGGGGGCCCTGAGAGAGGAAGGCAAGGTCTCCCATCCTGTCCAAGTCAGGCCAGGTCTGTCTCAGTTTCCGAGGTGGGAGGAGAGACAGGGCGAGCTAGGCATGGGGACCACGCAGGGCAGGGGAACCGGGGACCTGGGCCTCCAGGTCTGTGCTGGGGGGGCGTGGGGGGAGAGCGCGAGGCCCGAGGCTGGTGTTGAACCAACAAAGGCTTCCCCTGTGCAGGACGCGGTCAGCTGGGCACCTCCCAGCTTACTTATTTATTCATTAAAATGTTCCCTGAGCCAGGGCTTAAGAGAACAAGGTGGGAAAACCCCTTTCTTGTCCCCAAACTACTAGAGCCTCCCTCTTGACCCTGGACAGACTTTTCAGGACTCCGGCCAAATTCCAGCCAGGACTGTGTTTGGAAACTCCCAGAGCCGCTCCAGAGACCTCCTCAACTCTGGGTGCCGGAGGCCACCTCCACCTGCCGCCTGCCTGCCTGCCTCAGGGGGCCGGCTCCTGTCCGCAGGCTGGGGCAGGCGACCCACCCTGGCTGCCGCCCCGTCCAGCTCCGGCACCTGCTGGATCGTGCGGGGCCCTCTGCCCCTCATTGTCCTGCTAACCGCTGTGTAAAAGTTTTAGACTCCCTTTGACCTTTCTGTTTTGCCTGGTCATGCTGCGGCTCTCCCACTGACATGCGTCCCCTGGCATCCTTGCTGGGGTAACTACTCGGCCCCTGCTTGTGGCCTTTCTCCCCGGCCCTCCTCCCCCCCCGTTCCATTTCTATTCTCTCCTTCTTTTCCCCTTTCTTTCTCCCTCCCTCGCTTTCTCTCCCTCTCTCTTTTTCCCTCTTTTAACATGGTTTTCCTAAAAAGTTTTTTAATCAATCAAATTTGAGGCAGAAAATAGGTTTTGTCACGCCTGGTCCCGGGGTGGTGTGGCTCTCACTCAGACTCCTGACAGCTCCTCAATGCGGGAAGGGGGCCAAACAGAATATTTCTTGGGGAAAGTGCCCGTTTCCATGACACTGCCCCTTGTTGTCTGCGCTGCCCCCCTCCTCAAGCTGCCGGCTGACATGGCCCAGCCCCTGTGAAAGGGCCGGGCCAGGGGGAGGGTGTGTGTGAGGATGGGGGAAGGGGGCAGGAGACAGCGTTGGGGGGTAGATGGGCGGCCGACAGCTGCCCTGAGCCTCCGTGGCCCCGAGGAGCAGGTAGGGGTGGCGGGGACAAGGAGCCTGGCCCGGTGCTGCATAATCAGCTGGGCCTCATAAATATGGAGCCGGGGAGCCAGGGGTGAGACTCTCGGAAGCCAAGTCCTGGAGAGCTGGTGGCTCCAGCCAGCGGGGACTGCAGATGGGTGAGACCGCTCCAGGTCCTGGTACGCTGGTCCCAACAGCTTCCTCGGCCCCCTTCCCTCCTCTCGCGGCCTTCCCTCCTCCCTCGGGCCCAGGGCAGCCCCCTCTCCACCCTCTTTGCCTTCCTTCCTGCCCTCCAGCACCTCATGTCCAGGGGGAGCCTCTGGTGCCTCCGAGCTCCCAGGCCCACGACCCCCACTCCCAGCTCCCAGCAAGCTCCCTGGGCCTTCCGACTCTACCCTACTTTCCCTCTTCCTCCTCCCCGTCGCCATCTTTCACCCTCTCCTCTCTCTTCTTGCTCTCTCTTTTATAATTAATGATTAGTTTTAATTGGTTTGCTTAGGCAGCCTAATAGCAAATTAACAGAACCAGCCCGGGGCTTCCAGGCTCGGGTGAGTGAGAGACCACCGGGCTTCGGGCCCGGCCGGGGGAAGGCATGGGCAAGGCTGGCGGCGGAGTCCGCCTTGGCCCCTGGGCTGCCTAGGCGGGCTCTCCGAGGGAGGGTCTGGCCACACCTGGGCGGGCGCAGTGGCCAGTGGAAAGAAGGCAACAGGCTCTCTGCACACCATCAAGCCCACGTTTGTCAACTCTCTCTGCGTTCTTCTTCTCCCCCTTTCCACGTTCTCGTTCCTGTGTAAGACACTGCACATCTTCAGCGATGAGGGTCAGGTGAAAGGAGGGTGGGGTCCGGCCTCACACCTGGGCAGGGCTTGGTTTGGATCCCACCCTGCTCACTCACGCCGTGTGTGCAGAGGCGGTTAGCGGCCTGACCCCTCGGGAGCAGACGTCCTGCTTTTTCTCGTGGACAGGAGGGAGCGGTCACGGGCTGTTGTCATTAGCGCAGTTCCCTGCCTGTCGTCAGCTGCCACAGCCTGGAAGCTCCGGGGCCCGGCTCTGGCTCTGCTCCGCCGGGTCCCTCTACAAAGAACTCAACCTCTTGGTCCTCAGTTTTCTGGTCAGAGTACTTAGGATAAAGAACGTTGGATGGATGGGCAGCTGGCAGAGAATGGACACGGGGGTCATGATTTCTGAGGATGTTACTTTTCTTTCTTAGCCAGTGAGGGTGCACTTCAGCCTTCCTAAGCGTAGGGGCTTCTGCTCTCCTCTGTGCCTTTCCCCTGGCATTCCAGAACCCTCCCTTAGCTACAGCAGCTTTCTGATTCTTTGCTGGGCCCTGGGTATGCCCAGTCACTCAGACACACAGTCCAGAACCAGACATCAGGGTCAGTGAGAGGCAGAGTGAGACAGGAGAAGATGCCCAGACCAGAATACAGAGATGAAGTTGAACTTCCCAGGTCCCCACTGGGGTTCCGGAACCCACCGAGTGTCCCCAGGTCCACCCAGATACAACCTCTCTACTCCTACTAGCCGGGCCACCTGCCCCAGGGGCAGGTGAGGGACGGAACCGCGGTTCACGTCCTAGTCCCCACTCGTGTAAACATCTCTGCCCCTCCCTAGCCCTCCTCCACTCCGACCAACTCCTGGAAAGTTTCCTCCCTAGTTGTTCTGTGTGATCAGATCTGCAAGTTGCTCTCTAAGCTTCTTGTCACATTTTGACTTAATGAAGTGCAACTGCTGAGGGATTTGGGTTCAGCGCTCCGGTCTCCCGCGCTCCCTTGTTGTCAGAAAACAGGGTTGGTTGGGGACGGCAACACTGCGCTGCAAGTCGTTATCATTCCGGTCAGTCTGTTTAACACAAAATTAAACAAAGAACTAATTAGTGCCTCATGAATTAATAAATGCACAGTTGCCGGAGAGGATGGGAGGGGAGAAAAAAGGTGGCGGAAGGGAGATACTGGAGTTGTGGAGTTGGGGGGCTTTGGGGGTTCAAGGGAGGCTGGCCTGGGCGTCTGGAGAGATCTCAGGCAGGTGGGTGTGGGATGGACAGGGCCCTGCCGGGTCCCCGGGCTGGCTGGAGGACTGGCTGGAAGACTGGCTGGGAGGTGAGTTCTGACCACCAAGTCTGCCCAGCGCCCCTCGGCGGAGCCCCAGGGTCTTTGTCCCTGGCCCCGTGGCGCAGCCCTGCCTGGCCTCCACTCCCTCCAGCTCTCCTCTCCTACTTCTTCCCTTTCCCACTCTTCTGACCTCTGCCCCCCTTCTGCCTCCACACGATTCCCCCTTCCTCTCTGCTGCCCCCTATCTCAGTCCGCCCAACTCTCTGCAGACCCCCAGCTCCTCGCCACCTGGACCAGATGGGCAGGTGGCAGAGGCCCACAGGGCAGCGCCCCCAACTACTCGATGCCCACCAGAACCCTGTGTCCAGCAGGGTGGGCTCTGCCCTGGTGGGCACCCCCAGCCAAGGCAGCCAAAGCTGGCAGAGGACCCAGCCCTCCTTAGGAGGACGTGTCAAGTACAATTAATGTTATGTGTCCAAATACGTCCTGAGAAAGGCGGGTGGGCGGCAGGATCGGGTGGCATTCCGGGAGCCCTGTGCAAGGTCACCTCACCTCGCAATCCCCCAATCTGATTTGGGGATTACAGAGCCTAAGGAAACTGGCATCACTCCTCTTGCATCATTGATAAGCCACAAATGAGGGAGTGGGGAGGAAAACACGTACCTAGAGAAAACCCTTTCCTAATGTGGGTTAGAGTTCTGAGGCCCAGGGCGGGGGTGGGGCCGGGAGAGGCGGGGCCTGGCTCAGGCCAGGGTGGGCGGCTGAGGTCAGCAGATAGAGAGTTCCTTGGGTTTTTCACTCACCTAGGGGCTGTGCCCATTTGACCGTGGCGCCCCAAACTCACTCTGAGGAGGAGGGCCTGAGCATGGCAGGCTGGGCCGGGGCGTGTCGGCTGAAGGTCCCCACTGTTGGCACCGTTTACTTGCTCCTTACGTGGGCCCCCTGGTGCCTTGTTGTGACTCACGGGTAGGACCCCAGGGTGGAAGGCGCTTTCAGCGGCCTGTTCCTGGGAGTTGAGGCTTCTCGATGCTGTGGTCCTGATCCACCCTTGACCCTCTGTCACCCACTTGCTATAGCAAACAGTTTGGCATCTGTCATTTTTATTTTCAGGGGCCAGGGGGAGAGAGTAAAGGAGTGGGTGCTGCTGGGTCCAGTCATTGTCCCCAGGCCCTGATGCCCGGCTGGCAGCTCACAGGAGCACCTCCACCTGCACACTCCCATCTCTTGCCTCTGACCTCGGGTTAGGGGTGCCCTGAGGACCGCATTTCCACGGCGACTGGCCCCTAATGCTTTCTGAATTTTTTCAAACTTTGGTTGGCATGTACTTAAATAGGACAAAATCAGGGCCCTCGCAGTGTGTCTAAGCTTTTCACCCCCTTGGCTGGCCCTGGAGCATTAGCCCCTCAGCCCAGAGGTGGCAGGGAACCCTGGGGCACCCAGCAGAATGACAGGCGTCCTGCCCGGAAAAGCTAATGGGGCTCTTCTCTCTCCCTCCTCAGGATGAAGTGACGCCCCCTACTGAGAAAGAGGAGCCTCTAGGACCCGCTGCGAGGTAAGGCCTGAGCCCCCTCCCTGCTCTGGTGTCCTCTCCCCAGCTGATGAACCCTGGCCTACTTACTGCAAGTGTCCCCTGGGCTGGGCCTGGTCATGCAGAGCATCCGTGAAGGGTTGGGAAGTTGAAGACCGAGAATTGAGGCCATGTTGCCCATCTGAACTGGGTGGAAGAGGTGGCCTCAGTAGGAAGGTCTCAGATGGGCTCTTAAGCTGGAAGTGGTTTGGGGACACCTGGATTGCAGTTTTTGGGCACAGAATGTGTTCAAGGTGGCATGGGGCAGAGGGGCACCGGTAGTGCCAGGGCTGCCTGCCCGGTGGCACCACACACAGCCCTCTGCAGCCTCGCGTGCCCGCTGTGGAGGCTGCCGCCGGCTCTCCCTGGAAGTTTCTGCTGGAGCTCGTGCGTGGGCAACCTCGCTGACTCTGGAGCCCTCTCTCCGAGGAGGCTGCCGGCCCCTCAGTGGCCTCCCCCTTGCTCCATGTGGGGCTGGCAGGGAGGAGGCCTCAGGCCCTGAGCCCAGAGCGGCTGCTGTCTTGCCCTTCCAGGGGCCTAGGGCTCCCCAGGCGTGCCGGGCCTTCACAGGCACTGTCAGAGGCTCCAGGAACCTGGGGGCCACCGGGCCTAGGCCCCAGGCAGCGCCGTGTCAGAGGTGACCGGTGGAACGCCAGTGTTATGTAAATAGCGGGGCCTGCGCGGCAGGCGAGCCGACTGGCTGCGGCCATCCATCATCCTTGCTCGGCGGGGCGGGGGACAGACAGGGCACCATGCGCCTGGCTCCAAACCTGTTTGTTTTCCCTTTGTCTCACGCGTTTTGGGCCGGCTGCGACTGGCTCCAGGTTTTGTCCCGATGGCCCCCTCCCGCTGGAGGACGGGGGGAAGGGAGGAGATTTGAGAGGCTCCCACCGCGGCATCCCTTTGGGACTTCAAAGGCTCCCCCAGCATTGTCTGTGCCGGCGGGCAGTGGCCCTGAAAAACGTGATCAGAGGCGGCCAGTGTAGGGCAGGCCCGGCCCGCGCCCTGCGCTCTCGCTGGGGCCCGTGGATTCCTCCCTTTGCCACCAGCACCACCCTGGTTACAGCTCTGCTCCCAGGGCCTCTCCCCTCGCCTTCCTCTCCCCTGGCGTCCCTGCTGACCAGCCCAGCCCACGGCCCCACTCCAGTCCTCCTCTCTTACTCACACCTCTCTCAGGGCATCGAGGCGGCTAGAACGTTGGCGTCTGCACCTCCGCCCTTCACATCGTCCGCACAGTGAAGGGCTTCTTAGGATGGTGGGATCTGGGACAAACGGGTTCTGGACACCTGTGTCCCATGTCGGCGCCTGTGCTTCTTCCCTTCTTTTGCTCCATCCTCCACTGGTCATGAGAACCTGACGTTCTCCTGAAGCCTCTGCCCATCCCTCCCCTGCACTTCTTGGCAAGGTCCAGCTTGGAACTTCTGTCCCCCAGACAGTGGGACGGACGGAGCCTAGCATCCCTGGTCCTGAAAGTCCGCCCCAGACGCTTCCATTCTCTGGAGCAAGACTTGGCAAAGTACAGCCCATGGGCCAAACGTGGCCCGCTGCCTGTTTTGTAAATAAAGTTTTATTGGAACACACCACGCCCACTCATTTCCGTATATTGGCTATGACCGCTTTCACTCTACAGTGGCAGAGTCGGGTGGTTACGACAGAGGATGTTTGCCTGCAAAGCCTGAAATATTTACCATGCGGCCGTGAGCAGAAAAAAACTGCTGGCTCCTGCTCTGCAGGTTCTGCCTTCGGCCCCCTCGTTCTCTCTCTTTTTTTAAGTGGTAATACACAAAACATGAAATGTAACGTTGTAACCATTTTTAAGAGTGCGGTTCCCTGGCGTTAAGAACTTCGATGAGGTCGCGCAGCCATCATTCCACCCCGTGCCCCGGTCTTCCATGGGATTGCTCTAAGGGGCCCGGGCAGCGGCCGAGAGCCCTGGCCTGAGGCCGCAGGCTGCCTTGATCTCGGGGGGCCACCCTCCCTCCCTCCTCCTTGCCTCAGCCTCGGTCCAGTCCCACTTACCTGGGAGTCCCTGCAACAGCCTCTGCCTCCTCAGACCTCTTGCTCCCGGCATCCCCCTTAGTCTGGCAGATTTTCAGGTCCACCGTCTCCTCCCCTGTAGGGTGAGCAGAACAGCTACTCTGTGGGATTCTTGGGACAAGTAAGCGAGTTAATGTGGCCGAAGGTGTCCGGCCTGGGACCTAACAAGTGCCCATGTTCCTTCCTTCTCTCGAGCCTCCCCTCCTGTCCCCCTGGGCAGGTTCCACGGAGTTCCCCGCCCTTGTCTCAAGACCTCTGAGTCTGACTTTTTGGAGAAGGTGAGGCCCCTGAGTCTTCCTGGGCTAGGAGCTGTTGGAGATCTCAGGTCTGTCCTGGGTCCTCCCCGGCTGCCGCTGGAGCCTGGGACGCCGCATAACCTCTCCGAGCACCAGTTTCCCCATCAGTAAAAGGGGTCCTGGCTACAGCATGCTCCGCGTCACAGGCTTGTCGCCAGTGGAGACTGGGGTGCTGGGGGTGGGGGCAAGCTGTGCAGGTCGTGTTGTGGCGCTGCTGCTGAGGGTGAGGCAGGAGGCTGTGCAGGGGCAGGGGTCGTGACCACTCTGACACGTTACTGGTGCCGCCGCTAACGTGGGAGCCAGGCTCCAGGCCCCAGGCCCCAGAGGCAGGGCTGGCAGGGAAGGAGGTGGGGGGGGGGCGGGGGAGGAAGTGAAGCCGTGCAGCAGTCAGAGGTCTGAGACGGGAGCTGTGTCCTGGCACCGTCTACTGGCTGCCCTCTCCTGCCGCTGTCTCCCTCAGGGTCCTCTTTGCACGGCCCCTGGCCTTTTGCATACCTCTTTCCCCTCCGGCTTTCTCCAGCGTCCCACTAGTTTCTCCCCCTCCTCACCTTCCCACCACCCATACTGCTACACCCCAACTGCATGGTGGCGCTCGCTCTCTCTCTCTCTCTCTCACTCTCTCTCTCTCTCTCTCTCCCCTTTTCATCTACTCCGAAGGCTTTACTTTACTTCCTTGTCACCCTAATTGATTGCATTAACCTTTCAGCGTATTGGATTTCCTCGGCATCGTGCAGAGAGCCCTGTGCAATATGCTTATAATCTGAGCCATAATGGACAGTTTGCAGTCAACAAGCCCCTTCTCCCATCTCTGCCATCGGTCCCGTTGACATCTCTTTTGCCCAGGCCATTGTGGCCACTTCCCCCCGCTGGCAGGGGTGGGGACTAGGGCTGGAAGGAGGCAGATACAGCTTGATCCCTCCCTGGATTTCCCCGCCTCTCCCCTCCTGGCTTCCCTCCTCCCCCTACCCCCCACTGCTTTTCCAAGCTCTCCCGCCCAGGTCCTTGCCAGGCCTCTGGTCTTCCTGAGTCCTCTGAGCTCAGCATCCTGCTTCTGGGACTCTGCCTAATGAATGGCTTTTGGGCCCAGCTTGGATTTGGGGAATAAGAGTCCCTGGGATCCACGAAATGGTTCTCAAAGCAAACCGTCGCCCCTCCCTCGCGTGCCTGGGAGGCTTTGGGGGCAGTGGTGATCAGGAGGTGGAAGGTGGCCAAGAAGAGGTGTCTGAGCTCCCTGGGTTCGCCTGGCCCCTGAGCCAACGGGAAGCCTCTGTGGACCTTCTGGGAGCTGGACCCGCTCCTGGAAAGGGTGTGGGAGCACAGGGGAGACAGAAAGAAGGGGATCTGCTGAAGCCGAGGCGGGAGGGAGACAAAGACTCTGCGGGGGCTGGCCCCGGGCACAGGCCGCCGCAGTCTCTCCCTGTGGGCGACAGAGCGGGCACGCAGGTGCCCTACCAGGCTCTGTGTCCCACACTGGCCCTGGGATTGCGATTTGGGTGCTCAGTGGGATGTCTCAGGGTCTGTTTCCCATCTGAGTTGGGCATAGCTTTGAACAGACCCACCTGCCTTCATCAAGGGAAGAGAGGCGTGACGTAAGCCACAGAGCCATCGGCTGGAGAGAATTCTCTGCAGGGCAGGATGCTCGGCCTGACAGGAGACTGGCAGGGGGGAGGCAGGAAAGAATGAGAGCTGGCTTCTCAGCTTGGTAGGAATGAGATCCCTCTGGGTCGGTTCCCTGATGGGCACCTGCCTGTCTAGCAGAAGGCGAAGGAGTCAGCCCATGCCAGCTGCCTGGTCCTGGGAGCTCAGCGAGCCCTGGCCTGTAGGTCCTGGCTGGGGCTGCCGGCCCTCAGACGTGCAGCCTGGTCTGACGAGTCTTCACTCACAACAGGATAGATGTTGGGTTGAATACATTAGTGTCAGGCCGGAGGAGCAGGACAGAAGGTCCCCTAGCCCCGGTACTTCCTCTCTCCCGCACTGGTCTCTACACCCCCACCCCCTGCCCATCATCTTCTCCTTCTGACCAGCCCCCGCCCTCCACCATCAGTCCATCACTCCGAAGGGCAAGCTTTGGCAAGAGGAGGCCGGACTAGGTCCTTCCCATCCTCTCCTGGGGATTTGGGGGGTGGGCAGAGGGCGCAGCAGGGAGAAGACAAGCAGCGAATTAAAGTTTGGTGATTGTCAGTGTCAGGAGAAGCTAAATAACCCTGTAACTAGTATGAAGGTGAATTCACGGTCTGCTGCACATGGAAAATACGAGCGCTCTGTGCGAGGGGGAGAGGGAGCGGCGATCCGCCCGCCATGGCGGGCAGCCTCCTCCCCAGGGCCCCGGGCGGGGAGGCAGGAGGAGGGCCGGGTACTCCCCCATCCCTGCCAGGGAGCAGCCGCCCAGGGGCCCCGAACACGTACGGGGGCAGCTCAGCCGCTTGGCAGCCCCCTGGCTGAGCACCAGGGACCCAGGTAGCCATTGGGAAGCACCCAGCAACGTACATCCACGGACAGCAGCCCAGGCCCTAGGCCGACCCCTCCATCCAGACCCACATTAGTCACCGGTCCTCACTGAGCGCTCACTCTGCGCCAGGCTCTGTGCCCTGCCCTTCTGACGACTCTGTGCCATAAGTGCTATTATTATTCCCCTCTTTGTCCCCACTTTTTAAATAACCCCTTTATTGAGATATAATTTACATGCAAGTGTACAGTTCACAAGGCTGGGCAACCATCCCCACTATCTAATTTTAGAATATTCTCATCGCCCAGAAAGAAACCCTGTGCTCATTAGCAGTCAGTGCCCAGCCCCTAGACCCCCAGCCTTAGGCAGCCGCGAATTACCGTTCCCGCTGATGCCAAGAACGTGGAGGCTCAGAGAGCACCCGTGACTTGATTAAGGTTGCACAGCCACCAGTGAGTGATGGCACTGGGATTTGAACCCAGGTAGTGGGTCTATATAGCCACAGCTCCGTGAGGGACTGCCTAATGTCCTGGTTGCCCTCCCCCAACCCCCAATGCACACGCCATGACACATGTTTCCAACAGCGTGGGCTTAGGCGTGTATGAGCGCCATCCAAACATGTAGGCCCGGGTGGCAACATGCATCTTTCTCCCCAGATATACTTGCAGTTCCACACAGAAAAATCTCACAGCCCTCAGAGGGACAGCCAGGCTCCCCTCCTCTGGAACCTCCTCTTCCCCAGCCGAGCTTCTGGAAGGGAAGGTGGCCACAGGAACCCGTAGCAACAGGGGAACTAAAGTAGCCGGTGAGACCTGGGTGGTTTCAGAATTTTAAAATGAGAAATCCCCATATCTCCTGTAGCCGATAATTGTAACTGAAACAAAATGCCAACACAACATTCCAGAACAGGTCCCTGCCCAGGTCGGGGCCACAGGCTGGGCTGGGCCTACAGGGACGGGGCTCAGTTCCCTGCATCACAGGCACTCTGCCTTCCCTTCCGTCGTTCACTCTCTCCTTTGCCTCTGTCCTATTCCTTCCCACCCTTTTCTTTCCCACCCCACCCCCGCCTCTTTCTTCTTCACACACTCATGTTCCTCCCTAAAACAGAAAGAAAGAAAGAAAGAAAGAAAGAAAGAAAGAAAGAAAGAAAGAAAGAAAGAAAGAAAGAAAGAAAAAGAAAGAAAAAAGAAAAGAAAAGAGAGGCTTTTGATCATACTCTTGCACTTGCAAAATTTGGGAATTAATGTGAAACTTACTGCCTCTGATAAGAGAGAAATAACGAAGGCGAAAGACAAAGGGAACGGTAGACACGAGAGAATAAGTGTCTGTTGGATTTGGTTTGGGGTTTTTTTCCTCCTTCTTCTCTCTCCCTCCAAAGCGGAGGATCCGGCCGGGCCAGTTTGGATATTTATTAAGAAAAAGCCAAAGATAATTAACTTTTTTGTTTTTGTTTTGTTTGCGGGTGCCTCCCCTGCTGGCGCTCCTGACTGCCTGGCAAATTAAACCTGCTCCCTGGGTGCTGGGCTGCCGCAACTCTGCTGCTGGCTGCCCCGAAACTACCGGGCCCATTGGCTACCCACCTAGCCACCCACCTTGGGTTTCAGACCTGGGGTCACTTTATGCCACCACCGATGCCACCACCCCAGGTTCTTCTGACCTAGAGCAGCCTTTAGAGCAGGGTAAGTGGTCCGGGAGGGGGAGGGGGAGAGAGAGGAGGGGCTCCCTCCGGGGTTCCCCGAGAGTAGATGGGCTAAAAGCCTGCGCTCTCCCATGGGGCAGGGGTCTGTCTTCTGGTCAGTTCAGTGCCGTTGGCTTCCCAGAGAGAGAATGAGCTGGAAGTACAGGGAGAGGCCAGATTTGGACCGTGTCATTTGTTAGCTCTTCTCCCAGGAGCTGGGTACTCTGCCACGACCCATGCCCTCGGGAATGCTCTGGAGAAGACTTGGGGCCGCGGAACCATCTCACAGTATCTGTCTGCCCTCTATACCAGGCCTCGTTTCCTCCCACCTCTGACCCAGCCCAGGCCACCTGGGGGCCAGCGGGGTGGTTAGAGAGCTGGCGCTTGGGTAAGAAGCTAGCAGCCTCTGGTCTGCTGCCCTAGAAATCATGCAGAGCCCTGAGGCCAAGCTGTGACCTGAGCTCAGGTCCTGTCCAAGGGCCAAGACGGTGGCAGTTACAGACTTCTTGGTCAGGGACAGAGTTGAGGGCTTCTCAGGAGTTAGGACAGCCAGGAAGGAAGACAGGTCCTCTCCAGGGGCCAGACCAGCGCCATGCCGAAGGGGTTCGGTGTGGTTTGCCCCCCTGCTAAAGTAACATGCTTCAGCACCCCCCCCTCCCCAGTGGGCTTGATCTTCTGCCCCACTGGCTTGGTCCCCAGCTGGGTGAGTAGGCCGCCATGTGGGGTTCCTCCAGGTGGGGAACCTGTCTTGGATCTAGGCACAGAGAGGAGGGCATTTTTCAAGGATTTTGCTGGCCCTTTTTTTTTTTCTATGAAATATAAGGATGTGCAATTTTTTTGGTTTCAATTTAGCATTGGAGAATTTTATAATTTAGTAATTAAAATCTCTGATAGGCTTTAGAAATTGCGGCTAATTGAATTTAATGGGAAGATGATTTTCAATTTTATTTGATTACCGGGACCCCTGGCATCGGTATTTATGGGAAAAAAATGGGAAATGTGCTGTGTGGGCTAAGATGGCATAATTGAATTAGGGATAATCGGATTTCTCCGTCATGAATTTCACTATAATTTTCCTATAATTTTCCATTAGATATCTAGTTTACAAATATTCACAAAGAAATGAAGCTCTTTCGGAATGGAGATTGCCGGCTAACAGGATTACGGGGCCAAGCGTGCGGCTGTGCCAGCCCCTATACCGCCATAATGCAATCCCTGTATCTGCCTTACACTTAGCTCGAGCCTGGCCTCAGCCCCCGCTCCGCCAGCCGCTTTGCCGCTCCTCTCCGCCCTTTGTTTCCTCCGTTCCTGTTCACCCCTGCCCTGACACCCACCCTTCTGCGGCCTGCCGCCTCTCGTGCCCTGGCAGACCATCCTGTCCCTGTGCCATGGTGTCTGGGCTCTGTCCTCCATCCCCACCGTGCTCCCTGTCCACAGTTTGCTCGCTCATCGCTCTCCCTCACACCCTCCCTCCACCAGCCTGGGAAGTGCACTCACACGCAAACACACGGACTCCCTCGCAGGTGCGAACATGCTTGTTCACATGCACACACAGTCCTTTGGCCAAGGCTTCTGTGCCCTGGCCCAGTCGCCTCGGAGGGAACCAGTTTATTGGGATCCTGGGGTGGGGTGCAGGAACAAAAGGAGCTTTGTTCAAGTTTATGTGAAAGTTACAAATTCAAAATGAGAGCAGATAAAGCATGAGATACCTGGTGTGTAAACAGGCTGCTGAGTGAGAAGGCCCCGGGCTCGGGAGGGGGAGAGGATGAGTGGGCAACCTGGGGGTGCAGGGCACTGGGAGCCAGCCACGAAGCTCGCCTGGGGAGGGCCGACGGGCTCCCCCACTCTCAATGAGGGCCCTGGGGGTGGGCCTGCCATGCAGCTCTCCACTATTTCTCTCGGGGGTGAGGCGTGTAGGGAGGAGCTGGTGGTTCCGGGCCCAGGGCCCCGAGACCAGGAGGAACTGCGGCTTTGGGCTTTCCATCCCCCAAGTCCCAGGCACAAATGTCCTCACTGTGGCCTGGCTTCCAGGTCTAAGGAGGGGTCGCCACATCAGGACCCTCAGGTCAGAAACGGTCCATAGATGCCAGAGTTCGGGGCCTCTCCCCTTCGTACTAGCACGCCCCCGAAGAGAAAGAGACAGAGAGGGAAGCCTGGGACCCTCATGATGTGGTCTCTGACTCCCACCCACGACCTCAATGCCTCAGCTTTTTTCTCAGACCTTCTCAAACCAAAACACACCAAGATGGCCCCATTTTCTGTGCCTCTGGGGGGCCTGTTCTCCACGAAGTCCCCTTACCCTTGGGCAGGACTTCTCAAGCCTATGATAGCTAATGGTGGCCATCCTGGCAGAGCAGAGGCTCTTGGGGCCCAGCCTCCCTCTACCACTACTGGCTGCGCTTGGCAGCCCCCTCCGGCTGGCTCTGCCTGCTCTGCCTTCCTTCCAGCTCACTTAGTTCTGTCCCTTCAGCCGTTCCTCTCCGTCTTCATCCACCAGAGGCCTCAAAGTTATCATGCAGCCAATCTCGTTGGCCTTGCCTCAGTAACTGAAAGGCATGTCCTTCCATGCTCTGACCACCATCAGCAGAAGCCCAGAAAGACCTCAGAAGCAGCCAGCGGGCCTTGTGGGTCACATAGGCAGGGAGCTCCCCATACATGCAGATGCCTTCAGATGCACCCAGAAATCACCCTTCTGTCCCTGTGTCTTCAGGCTTCCTTTTGCATCCCTGATGCCCAGATGGGGAAACAAGACACTCAGGCTTGGGGGTTGGAATTGGCTGTTGTTACAACCTAAAGCTGCAGACCTTGCTTTGGGGAGTCATGTGTGGGAGCACCCAGAAGCGCCTGTGTGTCCCAGAGCAGTCCTGGACAGAGATGCCCTGCCTGAAATCCTGCACGGGCAACAGAAGCTCATGGTCCTCTGTGCCCGGTGGCCTTGTGCCAGCCTCTGGGTAGCACGTGGCTTGGTTTGATTAGGGAGCCTTGCTCCCTCATTCAGAGTTTTAGGGCCAGGGGACGCTCAGTAAGCTTCTAGGCCTCCACCTACTGTTCTCACATAGGGATGGGGCAGACCTGCAGTGTGGAAGGTTGTGTGACAACCAGGAATGCCAAGAAGGCATCGGGGAGGGCAGGGAAGCAGGTGAGAGATGCTAACCGCCATGTGAGGTCCTTTGAAACTAAAGAGCAATCCAAGAAAAAAAGGGAAAAAGGGAAAGTGGGAGAAAGAGTAGATTGTTAACTCGCTGACTTCTTTGCCCCAAGGCCTCCCTGGGCCCCTCTCTTTGCAAAATAGAAATATTGCAAAAATAGGCCAGCGCCATTTTGCTGAACACGGTCCAAAGACTAGAGAAAGACCTCACCTTATTCAAGGTAGCGTGGCCTCCCCTGAAACAAAAGAGGGAAGGAGGGCAGCAGGGTGGACATAGAAAAGACAGTGGAACAGCTAGTGACAGAGAGATCCAGGTGCCTCACTCGCACAACTGCCTCCATTTGCGCTTGCCTGGCTGCCTCCTTGGAGACCCTGCCAGGCCCAGTGAGGAACCTGGGTCACTAAAATTTAGGGAATCTCAACTGCTCTGGCCACAGCAGGGACGTTAGGGGGCCATTGCAGGGAGGCCCACCAAATGCCTTCTCTGGAGAGAAAAGGAGGACGGGCGAAGAGTAGACGCTGGCTCCTTGGTTGAGGGGTGCCTGTGCCCCTGTCTGCCAGGGCCCTTCACGAGGCACAGTGGCAGAGACGAGAGGGTGGGAAGGAAGCCCAAGTGATTGCGCTCGGGATAGAGATAAAAACTTCTGCCCTGGCCGGGAGAGGGAGGAAGGAGGTGCTGCTCCCCCCACCCCTCCTCGAGTCCCAGCTGCGGGGCTGGAGACTGAACTTAGGGGCAGGAGGAGAAGACCCGAGAGCAGGGCTGTGCCCGGGCCCGGGGTGTGCCCGGGCCCGGGGTCGGCCCGGGTGGGGAGGGAGCCAGGAAACCGAAGCGGCAGAAGCCCGGGGGTCCCCGCGCTCCTGGAGCCTGCGAGCTGCGCGAGGCCGACGCGCGCGTTTCCCAACCCGACCAGCCCCGCCTCCCCGGAGTCTTGTCTTCTTCCAACTAAAAATGCAACTCCACCAACAGCGTGAGGTTCGGGTATGAGGGGGAAACAAAACCCCTGGTACCCAGGGACCGAGAGTCCGCGCGGAGCGCGCGAAGGGGAGCGCGAGAGCGCGCGGCTCGGCGACGCGACCCCGCGGCGCTCACACCTGCGCCCGCCCGCGCGGAAAAGTTTGCGCGGCCGCGCACGCCGCGAGCCCCGGGCCGACCGGCGCCCGGGAGTGAGTCCGCGCGCCGCCGCCGCCGTCGTCGAGTCGCGCTCGCGAGGCCGGAGCGCAGAGGGGAGGGTGCGAGCGCGCGCCCGCCCGCCGGCGTCCGGCCGGAGTTGGTGCGGGGCACGAACCTCGGCCACCGAGCCCCCGCCCCCCTCCTACCGAGTCCCGCCTCCCTTCCCCCCGAAGTCTGAGGTTCGGGGAATCACTGAGCCAGTGAGGCCAGCCGCCCGAGCCGGTGCGCTGAGGCCTTGCGCGCGCCCGAGGCCGCCGGCGCGTGTGAGGGAGGGAGCGAGCGCGGCGCGCGGGCGCGCGTGAGGGAGCGGGTGCGGCGCGGGCGAGCGCGAGCCCATTCACTCCGGCCTCCGGCTGGCGGGCGCGCGCGCGGGCGGGCAGAGCTCTGCTCTTTCACCTGCCGGGGCGGCGCGGGCCGGGCCCGGAGGAGGCGGTGCCCCGGCCGCCCTGCCAATCACCTCGGCGCCTGGCAGCGCCCCCGGCCGCTCCCGCCCACCCGCTCCCTCCTGCCAAACTGTTACCCTGAGTGTTACCGTCAGGAGCAATGACATCAGGGCTTTAAAACAACTTGTTATTCGGGGAGTAATCAGTTGCAATTAGGCATTAATTAAGTATTATGAAAGTTGATTATTTAAGTGAATTCGGCTTTCGACTCTCCGACTATGGTGAGTACCCGAGTGGGGCGGGGGAGGGCCGGGGGCGCGCCGCGGGGCTCCGACCCCCGCGCGGGGCGGGGGGCGCGGGCGGGGCGGGGGCGGCGGGAGCCCGGCCGGGGGGGGGGGCCGGCGGGCGGGGGCGCCCCCCAGCCTCGCGGGCCGGCCGGGCCCCCCGACCCGGGCCGCGTCTATAAATAGTTTCTCTTTTAGTTTAATAAACTCGAGAGCAGAGCGGAGCTGCTCTGCGTGTGCAATGCCGGAGCGTGAGAGCGAGAGGGGAGGGAGGGAAAGTTTCGCTCTCCCTCCCCGGGCCCCCTTCGCATTTCTCCCCCAGTCGCGGGGACTTGTCCGCCCCTCGATGGGGGGCGCGGCGAGCGGAGGGGGCGGAGGGGGTGTGGAGCGGGGAGCATTGCGAGAGACTAAACAGATTTTTTTTCCTTCCCTCTTCTTTTTTCGGCGATCTTCGAAGAGTTTGGGACCAAGGAGAGGAGAATGGATCTTGGTACAGGTACCGGCCGGTGGGAACCGGGGGAGGCTCTTTCACTTTTCTTTCGGTTCTTTTACGGAAGTTATTATTTTTAGCCCAATGAGGTAGCAGCTGGGCGGGGGGCGGGGGCTGGCCAGAAGAGGGTCCGGCGCGCCGCGCTTCTCGCCCTGGTTTCTGGATTGCGAGGCTTCGGATGATATTATTGTTATTATTTGTTACTTGCTTAGTGACTATGACTAATTTGATGCTTGTCATTATGAAAGAACGGAGGGCAGAGGGAACTGGGGGGCAACCGGAGAGAGGATTTAGGGGGTTTTTGTGGGGGTTTTTGTTCTCCATGTTTTTTGAATGGCTCCGTGTGTTTTCTGTGTTTTTTAATCCCTGCAAAGATCTCTGTGTGTCTGGCTGTGGGGTGTGTGTTTTTATTTTTTTAGTGGGGGGTGGTTTAGTTTTTGAAAGCAGCGTCCTGTTGGGAAAGGTGGTTAGTCTGGTTTCGGGGCGACTGTCTCAAGGTAAAGGAATTTAATTTATTTGGGACAAGGCTGTGTCGGATGATCAAGCTGCTTATTATGGCTAATGAGTATTTTTCACCTGAGAATCCGTGGGATGAGGCGGCTGTTATCAGTTCAAAGTGCTGGGCCCAGGACTCTCTCCCATCCCCCTTTTCAGCCCCCACCCTGGGAGGGGGTAGACCAAACAAACTACTACTTTTGGACATCTGGGTTGTCGGGGGGCTAGTATGGCGCCTAGGCTAGGGTTCCAGATAGCATGGTGCTGGCCTGGGGTAGACTTCATCCAGAGATTTGGGAGTTTTATTGGCTTTACTCTAATTTTATTCAGTATTTCTCTTCTCTTTCCATCTGGGGCTCCAGCCTAAGTCCAGAGTGAGATTTACCATAGCTCCTCGGGCTGTCCATTAGCACTCTCTTGTCGAAACCAACATTTGACCAGGACCCTCATCTCCTAGGCTGACAAAAACAGCCGGCTTCTTCCTAAATGTTTTTAAAAGAAGTCAGTCATAAGCAAGTTGATAATTCGTTGAGACTGATCTCTGAACCCTTCTGTTCCACCGATAGAAGGATAAGTGGTATTGGTGGCTATTAGAGTTGTTGTTTATAATGGGCCCAAGTTCATAGCATTGTCCCTGGGGACCCATGAGGTGACATTTGACCTTCTGAGGTCAAAGGGGATTGGGCAGAGAAGACAGGAAGATAGCATGGGGGACCGGGGGAGGGGTGACATAGTGGTTGGCTTTGGGGAGGCAGTGTGCGAGGGGGAAGGGGTTGTCCACAAAGTGATAAGACCATGTCCAGCCAGATGTGATGTTGGTACATCTGATGGGGAGGCCCTGAGGACCTTTGTGCCCAGGAAGGGCGCGGCACCCCCTGCTGGGCAAAGCGGTGAAGGTGTCTAAGGCCTGTGCCGCCACCTTGCCCCTCCCTGCCCCTCCCTGCCCTCCACTCCCACAGAGAAACAGCCCGCCCCCACCTCTAATCAGGTGTCTCATCACCTCCCTCTCAGGCCCCACCCCCTTTCTTCGGAAAGGGGGCCCCCACCCATCCCAACGAGAAGCACACCTTACAGATAGGCCAGGTAACAGCACCACCTCCTACCTGGGGCAGGCCACGCCTCTGCTTGTGGGCGGGCACATGGGACCTGGGCATTACTCAGCTGGAAGGCGGGGGCCCTCTTCGTGTTCCGCCTTCAAACCTGGGTGCCAACTGGAGCTGGCGTCCACCTCCCTACCCTATGCCAACCAGTCCCTCCCAGAACGACTCCAGAGCCCTCCTGTAGGCCTCCTGGGCTTGTAAGTGGCACAACCTCTTGTAGCGTCTCTCCTGGGCCTTCTCCCGGCCCTCCAGGGACGGGCTTTGGAAACTTTTCCTAGAAACTAGAAGGGCCCCTGAGGTCAACTGGTCCCTCTCGTAGCCAGAGCAGGGCACTCCCAGCAGGACCCAGGCCTGGACTCTGGCCACTCAAGTGAGGGGAGGTCCAGGGTGTCAAAGTTCTGACTGTTTCTGGGAGGAGTCATCTGGTGATACTATCTCAGACTTTTCTATGAACTTGAAAGTTTCAGTTAATCTCAGAACTTCAGAAGAAAAACACTTTTTCCCCTCTTCACTAAAAAAGGGAAGCAGGTGGGAACTCTGAGATCCCCTCTGAGCCATCTCTGGCTCACTCCACGGTCGTCTTCTCCCCACCTCGGACGTGTACCATTGGACACAGCCAAGGCCAGCGGCCTCATTTGTGGCTGGGGCTCATTGCTGGTGCGATGAGGGGCTGTCTTCCTCTGTGGGACTCTGGGCAGCTGCCACACAGGGCCCCTTTAGCATAGTACAAGGCTGGAGGCCCTGGCCCCACGAGGCTGCTGGCACCAGGGACCCAATAAGTATCGGATCATGGGTTGACGTCTCCTCCAACCTGGGACAGGTCTAGGTCCCGAAGCATTCTAGCTATAAGGAATTCAGTAGTGGAAGAACCAAGGCTTCTCAGGAGGGGA
Organism: Mormoops blainvillei; assembly: GCA_004026545.1. Classification (NCBI taxonomy): domain Eukaryota; kingdom Metazoa; phylum Chordata; class Mammalia; order Chiroptera; family Mormoopidae; genus Mormoops; species Mormoops blainvillei. The sequence goes on along the minus strand of PVJD01001882.1, from coordinate 66,599 downwards.
CAGCAGGATCTCAAGACCCTCAGGGGCCATGTGGATCCCTTTTCCCCCACCATAGTTCAGCCAAGGGCTGGATCAATCTGGACGTCTTTAGCAATAAAAAATGCCGATGTCGTCCTAATTCACCAGGCCCCGAGATGACAGCAAATTTACATTTTTTAATTAAACTAGCAGCCAGTTTTTATGAGAGGGGGTTGGGTTATGCAAATCAAATGGTTGTGTACGGAAGATTAGGAGAGTTTGGGAATAAATTCCACAAATGCTAATAAAAAAAAAAAAGGAAAGAAAGAGAGGGAGGGAGGGAAGAGAGAGAGGAGGAGTGGAGGACATAGTTCCATTAGGCCCATTTAGAGTGATTTCCCTGGGGGGGGCATCAGGAGGGGGAGGAGAGGCGGGAGGAAGCTCTCAGACACAGGTAGATCCGTCCTGCAGTTGGGAAGCTCCCAGGATTAGGCCTTGCTAGGCCAATTCCTAGGTCCTGGGCAAAACTGGAGGCCAGGGGACAGTGGCTGTGAAATAGCAGTAAAGCTTTGAGAAGGAACTTGCCCTTGGTTTTCTGGGATCTGGTTATAATTGCTCCACTCTCCCTGAGGGGAACTTGAGAAGAAGGGGAGGGGCTGGTCAGAGTTAGAGCTTTCCATCGGAGGATTCAAGGTAGTAGGCTCCGCCAGGTAAAGGGCCAAATAGGCAAGTTCACAGGGACCACAGGGGGAGCTGGTGAGGGGCCGCACTGCCACTTGGCACCATATCTGCAGCAGCTGTGTTGTAGAGGCTAGACGGTGGGACGAATGGGTGTCGCTCGCTGAGGCAGGCTTGCTGCCTTTCCCCCGGATTAAGCTCTGCTGGGCCTCCAGGCTGAGTACCCCTTGCATTGCACACAGATCCACCTTTGCATCCTGGCCCTGGCCTCAGCTGTGCCGGAGGCCAGGAAGGATGGGGTCTAGGGAGCCGAGCCAGGCTGGTGCAGTAGCTTGGTTCTTGGAGTGGAATTTCCTAGTAGCCGTGTGCTTCGAGGGCACTCGGTCTCCAGGTAGCAGAAAGGCTGCAGGCTTCCTCCAGGTGGTATCTGATCCCGGGGGGGAAGAGCGTGGTTTTCCCAGGCCAACCTGCGTGTGTGCTGCTCAGAGCCCTGCTGCCCGGGGTGTGAGCCCACCTCCAGACTCTCAGGACTTCCGCGAGCGAGCCTCCCGTTCAAGGCCAGCACCTTGCCAGGGGCGGAGGCTTCTAGGAACCTTGCTGGTTCTGGTTACACTGTAGACCTGCTGTGTTTGGGGGATTGGGAAGGTTCTTGTGCTGTTTCTGGAAGAAGGGATTCCATGCCGGGTTTGGAGCAGAGCAGGTGGCCCTCGATTTTCCTTTCTCAAGCTTTTGCTTGGCCAGGTACACCCACTCGACCAGTCTAAGCTGGGGCCAATCCCTGCGGTGAGGTTGGGCACCGGTTTTGCCAGTCTGCTGCAGGGGGTAGGCGCTTTAGTGCCATCTTGGCAAGAAGGAGCAGGCAGAGCCAAGGACAGAATAGGCCCTCTTGGAAATGGCGAGTTTCCTGGTACCATTCGCACAGAGGCTGGTTGTGATGTTTGGAGGGACTCGAGCATCGGGTGACACTGAAGGTCTCTGGCCTTCCCACTCCCAACTTGATCTCACCAGGAGGATTCAGTGGGCCAATCTTGTGGGAGGCATTGAGTGGACGGGGTAAGAAGCGCATCGTTTGGACCTTTTCTTTGGAAGGAAGCATTTGAGACAGGCAGCCCTTCACAGCCCTGGCCAGAGTCATAAGACATCAGAGCAACCCACAAGACGAAAGACCTGGCGGAGCCTTTTCCCTCCAATAGGAGGCCGCCGCAGCGAGGGCCGGCCTGGAAGGGTACCTACAGGGCCCCACCCAAGGCCCTGTCTCCCTGTCGGAACCAGGCAGGGAACCCCAGTACCCCTCCTCTCCGAGAAGGGCGCTGGGGCCGGTGTTAGTCAGACCTCTCTGCAGGCCTCGCTGTCACTCCTAGGTTCCCCCATCCCCCTTGGCCAGGGAGTCTGGCTGAGTTGCAGCTTGGGTTTTTATGATGGAAAAATAAAAGAAATGGAGGCACCTTTGGAAGGCTGAGTCACGGCAGCAGCATCTCCTCATTAAAGCTGCTGCCCTGGCTCAAGTCCCCTGGCAGGGGATTGGGTGGAGCCCCAGAGGCTCGGGGCCCTGACTCTTCCTCCTCCTCCTCCTCCTCCTCGACCCTGCCAGGTTAGCGATGCTCTGGACCTTTCGGTCAGCCTCCGCTGGCTGGCCCGCTGTTCCTAGAAGGGTCAGGCTATTTCTCCCACCCCCCCCCCTCCCCCCCCCCAAACCTTCTTCTTTAACACTGCCCTCCCTGCCACTAGTTTTAAACCCTAACCCACCCTGACTTCGGCCACTCCTCACCCCCTCCTCCTCCTCCTCCTCTCCCTGCAGCTCACACTCCTCCTACCCACCCTCCTCCTCCTCCTCCTCATCTTCAGGGGGAAGGAAGTTGCTCTGTAGTAATTACAGCCTGTGGGTCCCCAAGGCAAGCAGCAGCTGTTCCGGGATAGCTGGGCCAGGGTACAGCAGGAGGAGGAAGGAGCTAGGGAGGAGGCGCAGGTGGAGGAGGAAGAGGAGGACTGGTGGCCCCTGCGTGCAGAGGAGAAAGGACTGCTTCACTTGGATCGATCATGAAAGGTGGCACCCCTTGGTGGCCCCACATCCAGCCCACCCGCTGCCTGACCGCAGCAGAGCATCCCCACACCGCAGATTTATCAGGTTGTCTGGTCCCCTGTGCGGGGAGAGGCCCCATTCTGGTAGCGAGGTCTGCAATCCAGCCAGCGTTCCGTTCCAGAACGCCTTCCGCAGGAGCTGCAGAAATGAAGACCCCCTGGCAGAGGGAGGCAGGCGTGTTCATCTGCCACGCCAGGCAGAGGGGCACAGGGGCGGCCAACCCGGCCCGGGGAGTCCTGCGAAGGAGAGGTCTTTGAACCCGATAAAGGGTGGGCAGCATCAGAGATAGGCAGAGGATGTTCCTGGGACCACCCACACCGCCCAGACTTGCACCGGGCCCCTTCCCTCTCACCCGCCCTGAGCGCGTAAGTCTTGCTTCCCATCGCGCAGCCCTGGTTTCCCGTCCTTGCTGTGTAGGCTACCCAGCTCCCTGAAGCTGGGCGCCCCTGCCCACCTTTCTCCCTCCCTTCCCCTTTGCCCCTCATACCCAGTTGGCCCTGGAAAGAGATAAGAGGCTGACTGGGACCTGCTCCTCTGAGGAGCTGGTCATGCCCACGACATCGGTGTGTCAGGGCGGCGCTCAGACCACTGCACTCTGGGCCCAGGAGGCCAAGGCCAGGAGCCCTGCTTTCTCCCGTTACCGTTGTTCCCAGCGGCGACCGTTGGAGTCAGCCCCATGGTGACGTCTCCCGGCGCTTGGCCCAGGGTGGTCTTGCGCTTCCCACAGTCAGCGCCGGTGCAATTGGTTGATCGATGTGCCTCTTCGCCAAGTTCCCCCCCACTTCTTAGTAGGGGCAGAAGGAGGCAGGCAGGGAACCTTGGCTGGTCCCTTTGGGGCCTGGGTTTTAGCTCCTCGAGAGCCTCCCACAGCTGGAGTCACAGGAAGGAGTGGGGCTGGGATTAAGGATGACCGGAAGGGGGCAGGGGGCATGAAGATAAAGGCAGACATCCCTGCATCCAGTCCCAGGACCCCTCCAGTCGGGTAGACCCCGTACGGCCCCACGTTGCCACCCCCTGCACGGTGTTGGGCTGCTCCTGGCTGGCCATGGGGTCTGTTCTTGAAGGCTGCCCCCCAGAGGCTCCCGTGAGCACCATAGGCCCTTGGCTGCCACGACCCCTTCCTAACGTCAAGAGGGCTCTCTCGGCAGAGGGCACTGCCTGGCTCTGGGGGAGAGGGACGGAGCCAGGGGACGGACAAGTTCTGTGGCTCCAAAGACCAGGGATTTGCAGAAGACACCTTCCTGAGCTGAGCTTTGGCCTGCTTTGGCCTTTTGTTGCAGGGCTTTCTCCACGAACTCGGGGCAGGGAGGGAAGGCGCTGTGTGAGAACAGGAGGTACCCTAGGTCCCAGGACCCCAGCACAGTGGCAAATCAAGAGGCGTTCAGGAAGCCAGTGGGGAGGGAATCCTGAAACTTTGTGCTCTTCTCCTTGACTGTGATTTCCAGTTCCCGCTAGTTCAGGGCCTCCCTCCCTGCCATTCCCTCAGCCCAGGAGCCCAAGGCCACAGCTGGCCTGGAGGGCTGCCTGGGGGACAGGGGATCCTGGGGGAAGGATTGACCAGGTGCCCCACTGCCCAGCAGGGGGCGCCCCACTGTACCTGCCCCAATTCTAGGGACAGGACCGCAGGTCCTGGGTCTGGTCCAAACCTTCTGGCCATGGGTAGGGGGGGGAGGGAAACCTACCTTCCCCACCCCCAGAGGTTCCTTGGCTGAGTTTGTTTTGCCAGGGTGACCTGTTTAATCATCTCATTTTCTGGTGGCCGTTTATTCCTCGTTTCCACGGTTACGGCCCCATTAAGGGGAGAAGCAATAAGGCAGCGAGTCAAACAGGTAATAAAAACATTAAAGCCCATGTGCACAGAGGGAGGGCGGTTGGTGGGAAGGGGCTCGGTGAGGTGAGACGGCCTGGGGAGGCCGACAGGCCTTGCCCTCTGGAGGCCACCGAGAGGGCTCCCGGCTGGACGGCTCCGAGGACCACTCCCCGGGCCCCTGCTTCTGGGCCGTGCCCTTTGGGGGCCAAGACTTAGAACTAGCTCAGCACCATCCCCAGCCCTTGGTCCCCTGGCAACAGGCTGCAGGTTGGGAAGTAAAACAGGAAGGAGAAAAGTGAGAGTGACAGAAGCCTCCCCCAGGACGCTGGCCAGCCGCCTGGGTGACCTGTGCGCGGGCCCCGCCTCGCTCTCACTTGGTGGGGGAGGGGTGATTGCTGACATTGTTTTGAGCTCTTTTTCCGCCAACTTTATCAGAAAGCGTATTTGTGGTGAGTGTTGCTAACAGGACCAGTCTGGCGAGTAAATGTTCCTGGTGTGGACAGCCCGGCGACCTTGAGGGGGAAGAGCATGACAGGGGGCCAGGGGCATATAGGCATAGCAGGCCAGGAGGCCAGGTGGCCCCCGTGCTGGGGGAGGCCCTCCTAGGATGGGGTGAGGGAGCCAAGGCATTGGGCTTGTCCCCAGCCGTCTCTTCCCAGCAGCGTGGTCTGTCGCAAGCTTGAGTGACACTTCTCTGGGGCTGGGTGGTGTGACTTTCTCACTGGTGGGCTGGGCCAAAGGCGTCGCTGGCAGGTTCTCCCATGGGCCCCGTAGACACACTGCCCTCTCCTCTCGGAAATGGAAGCTAAAAAGAACGTCAGCCTCTTGCCAGCCCCTCTGAGCTCAGGGGCACACACTTCCCTCCCAGTGCTCCCTCTCTGGGGGCCTCCTGAGTGTCCCAGCGCCTCTGCCGGGCCCTCAAAGTTGACAAGTGATTGGACGGGGTCAGTGGGGCTGACCAGAGGAGAGAAGGGGAGGCTGAGTCGTCCGTTAGCCAGGAAAACAAAGTGGGGGTCAGGTCCCAGTGGCAGGGCCCTGGGACCTTGAGCCAGCCCGTCGCTCAGTGGCTCAGAGGGAAGAGCAGAGGTCCCCTTGGGGGCTCCTCTTGGTGAGGGACGGACTTCCTCTCTCTCCGGTGCTCTGATCCTTTGCAAACTCACGGAGGTCTGTGTTTTCCAATTATTCATTTCAAAGTCGATTTCTGACTAGAGAGGGAGAAAGAGAGGAAGGTCTGGGAAATGGGGGAAACCCTTTGGCTGGGAAGTATGTCTTGGGAATGGGCCTAGATGAGTTAATATTCTGATCAAACAATTAAAAATAGAAAATGCTCCCGCGGCACCAGCTGCTGAGGCTTTTCAACAACTGTCACCAGTAAGTTCACGGGCAGGTGGTGCTAGAAAGGAGTTTTTCCACAAACAGCAAATATCAGAGATTACAGTGCACCCCTCACTTCCCTGCCAGGGCCCAGGACAGGTGTTTAGGGGCCCCCGGTCCTCCTTGCACCCCCCTTGGGGACCTGGAGCCAGGGTCTGTGCAGCTTCAGGACTGCCCCGCTCCCCTCCAGGGCCTGGCAGTCACGGTGAAGTCATCGCCAGATGCCTTGGTAATTGCTTTAAGAATCTAACTTAAACTAAGATGAAAACTTAAATTCCTGGGCGAGGAGTAATTTTCCATCCAATAGTAAATTAATGGAAGGATTATACCAGGGGCCTGGCTGGAAGGCTGCGCTCATCTCCGAAGTCCTAGTGACTCAGACAAACAGTTCTAGACTGGGGGACTCCCCCAGCTCTCCGGCCAGGCCCCGTCCCTGGCTCCTTTGGGGCACCACCATGGCCTGCTGAGTTGGCGGGACGCGTTCTGTGTGTGCTCAGTGTCCTTCTCAATGACGGGGACCGACTTTTCAGAACGCCCAGGTGAGAGCAGCTCAAGCAACACCTGTCTCGGGCATGAGCAAGCTCTGTGTCACCGACTCACCCAGGAGAGGGATTGCTGCTCTTGGAAGCCAAGAAGGAGGGGCTTCGGGAGCGGCTTCCAACTGTCACGCCGTGTAGTCAGCAACGTGATGACTGGCCACCCTTGTTTTCCCAGGACTGGAAAGGCCCACTCCTATGACCACCCCCAGCCCCACCCCCACCCCCAGTCTTTGAGGAGGGAGGATGGGCTGCTTGACACGCCCTCCCTCAGGGTCCTGGGAGCCCAAGGACCTCATGAGCTACAATAGTGTCTGTCCAGAAAGGGTTACTTACAACTGGCTTCACCTGAAACCGTCCAGCACTCACCAAGACACGCGCCGTGGGCTGTCGCATCCACGAGATGCGTGTGAATTCCAGTGGGTGTGCACAGACACCTCCCCAGGCGCGATGGGGCCTTCCTGAAAACCTCTGCCGGGCACAGAAAGGGCTTGCAGCTGCGACCCCACCTCCTCCTCACCCCCTAACATTGAACCCCCTCCTCCCACGTAGAGGGCATGGTACGCCATGCCCATTTGTAGCAATAGAACTCCACGCGTTTCCCTAGGGCTTTCCCTCTGAGAGACTCAGTGTGCCACGTCTCATATCCCAGTTCTCCTCATCAGTCCCTTCGGAGAGACACAGGGAGTTGTCCTGTTTCACAGGTGGGGAGACAGGAGGCCCACAGACACCGACCGGTTTATTCCCAAATGCAGGGAGACAGGTGCGGAGTAGGGCTCCCTTCCCACGGGGAAGAGAGACCGCCCCAGGACCATTCCAATAGCGGACACTTCTGCACTGCCTGGTCCAAGTCTCCGGGCCCCCATGTATCCCTCCCGAACACGCAGACACATCCCTGGGCCTCCCCTGCAAGATAAAATGCAGTCGTGGGTGCACATGCATTTTGAGCTTTTTGGAGGAAACCCCCCTCGGAAACCCTCCGTTATTGCCTACCCCTTGAGAGGGGGCACTCCTGCCTATGTGCAGGGAGGGGCAGAGGGGACTTGGAAACACTCTGACTTGTCCCTAGTGAAGTGGGAGTGAACGGCCCAGACATGGGCTCTGCAGGAAGAGGTCTAGGTGAAGGGTGATCGAGGAGAGGGCCCTGCAGATGCATGGGTGTGGATATGGTTCTGTGTAGCATGGAGTTTGCTGGAAGGGAAGATCGGGACCTTGCCCCTGGCTTTCTAGGAGACCCTTGCAGCTCAGCTCACCACTGACCTCCGTTGCCACTAGAAGGAACGGGGCTGCCTTAGGAAGTGCACAGAACCCACTTGCTGCTTGGCAGGCAGCTGTCCCTGCACAGGGGTTGGGCCTGGGGCCCTGCACTGCGTTCGCGCAGGTGTGATCTGAGTGAGGACGCAACTCTTCCCAGTGGTGCGCCCACACTGTGCTTTCAGAGGTGGGGACAGCCGGGTGTTCCTGGGAGGGCTTGAGCCGCTTCAGTGGCCTCTTCCGCTCTGCCACCCCACACCTACCCCCGCCCCAGAGGAAGGAATTATGGGGCAGTAGGACTGAGAATTCCTAGTCTAAACAACCCAGCAAAGCGTGCTCACAGAGAGAGCCAAGCCAGAACCACAGATGGTGTGATCCGGGACTGTAACTGGAAGGATGGTGGCTTTGAATGTTACTTGTCATGTGGCAGTTGCTGTTCAGGCAGACAGATTGGTGAATCCCAGGCCACAGGGCTCGGAGTGGGGTCCTCCTTTATTTACCTTCTCTTACCCCCAGGGTCGGGGACCAGAGGCAGACTAGACGGAAAGGACAGACAGCCCTGGAAAGACAGACAGAAAGAGCAGGCAGGCCGCCGGGGAGCACCCAGCCCCTCCAAGCACACCACCCGCAGCAGAGGTCACAGCCTTTTGCCAGGGCCACTTTGGGGCTCCCGGGAGGCCTTCAGATGGATGGCAAATGGGGTTCCTCCCTCAAGGTGCCAAGGCAGGGCCAAGAACCCAGGGAAGGGATGGGGATGTTTTCTGTTTCCGGGTCCCTTGGGGGCCCAGGGGCAGATTGAGACAGGCTCCTTGCAGGGAAGGTGTTAACAAACAGCAGGTGATTAAACATGACAAGCGGTGACATTTCTGTGCAGGGTTCTCAGTCCCGGCAATGCCAAGAATGAAGCTATAAACCCTGACATTTTGTGTTATGCACTGAGAGGTTTTTAATAGACCTCTCTCCGTCTTCCCCAGTCAACTTCTCTTTCCCTTCTTCACCTCCCCGCCCCCATTGTATCCACTGCCCCCTGTAAAGCTCCTGCCTCCCCCTACTCAGCGCAGCCCCCAGGAGCCTTTCTGGGCCGTGGGATCCCTGGTGTCTCTGCAGGTCTCTTGACCTCTCTGTCCCCTCATCCCCAGAGTCTCTTCCCTGCATGGCCAGGTGCAAGTCTTTCCTCTCCCTTTCCTTTGATCTTTCCTGCGGCCCCTCCTCTCTGCCCCAAACCCCCCCTCCCCAATCCTTCACTCCCTCACCTCCTTTTTTTGGGCCCTGATCTCACAGCCTCCCCCCTGGCTGCGGCTGTCCCAGCTGTCTGCAGTGGCAGGTGGTTGTCCCTGTGCCCTCTTTGTGTTACGAGCGTTTTCAGACAGATTTGATCGCGGGTGTAGGGAGATTGTAGGGCTTGGGATGGTATTTTCTCCCTCTTTTTTCAATTTCCTTTTCTCCTTTTCGGGACGGAGACAGGAGGTGGGGAGAGAGTTGCACTGCACTGCAAACAGTTGCTGGGCTTAGTCAGCAAGGGCCTGGCTGCGAACAGTTGTTCCCCTGCCGGAGCAACGCTGGGACAACTGGGGCCTCTTTTGTTCTCCCGGCGGAGCCCTGCGAAGGGCATTTGGAGGTGAGCGTGACGCTCAGAGAGGGTCAGAGACCCAGGAGCCAGGGCTTCAGCCCAGGGGTCCCCACCCTTGCAGACAGGAAGCATTCCTGGAGGCCCACAGAAGCCAGGCCACACACCCCCGCCCACCCCCACCCCCACTCCCCGTCCCAGCTCTTCCCCTAATGAACTTGAGAAGCACTTAGTTTTCTGTACTCCTTCCGTAAATATTTATTGGGTCGGGCGCTGTGCTAAAACAGTGGCGCGGTGCTCCTAGTCTAGTGAGATGGAGGGGTGGCTAAACAAGCTGTTACAGAAGTGCTGCCACCCAGAGCAGGGGGCGGTGGGTGGGCGCAGGGAGGAAGGGGGCCCTGCAGAGTGTGGTCATCTCAGAGAGCTTCCTGGAGGAAGTGGAATTTCCACCTGGACCTCTGAAGGATGCACGGGAGGGAGGGGCCGCCTGCCCTGAGTTGAAGAGGCAGGTGCTCCCTGCTCTCACAGGTGCTGGCTGGCAGGCCAGAGATGGATGGCAAGTTGAGCCACCTCACTGTGGCTGTATCCCTTAGAGCTCCGGGTAGCTGGCCCAGAACTTGCTCTCCCAGCCGCCCTTCTACCAACCTAACCCATCTGTGCCTGGCATGGTGGGTCCAAGTAGAGCAGGAATGTGGCCCGACCCTGCCCCAGGGGGCCAGAGAGCCTCCAGGAAGTAAGCACCACCAAGGACTGGGGCCTCTCCTGCCTTTTCTGTCACCTAGTCCCCTCTGCGGATTGAGTTACTGGAGGGGGGCAGCAGAGGGGGTGTGCACCTGCCTGGAGGAGCAGCCTGGCTAGGATCAGCAGCGTGTCTGTGTGTCTGCCCGCCACCCTCCCTACCTGGTGTACCACCCCGGGCCTGGACTCCAGGAAGCCTCCCGGCACTCACGGCTGGCCTGCCTGCTGTGCCCTCAGGGGCGCGTGGCACTCTCTGCTGCTGCCGTGGCTTCCCTATTAGACCCTGAGTTCCCTGACTCCGGAAACCACTCTCCTCGGATCTCTAGGGCCAGTGGGGCAGTGGTCATAGGTGCTTGGGGTGCATCTGAGAAACTCACCAGCCCAGGAAGAGGAGGACTCGCGTTAGCCTTGAGAGCAAGAGCAGCGAGGAGCCCGCAGCCCGGCCGTGGGCCCCTGGCGTCCAGGAGGACAGGCTCCAGAGGTGCAGGCTCAGCTTCCTCGTCCAACCCCAGAGCTGGCCTTGCGTCCCAGCGTCCCTCAGCCAGGGCGGTGGGGCGGCCGTGGGGCCCAGAAGCCGTGCCCAGGACTCCCGACCTTCATACCAGCTCTCTGAGATGGGGACTGGGTCAGCCTCCTGTCCCCTCAAAGGGTTTGGGGCAGGTTTTAGTCTTAACTCCCCTTCCTGACCCCAACCTAGGTTTGCCTTTCTGCCAGACCTGGCCGGGGTCCCACCGTGCTACCCCTTGTCACCGACTTCCCAGAGTCCAGTGAAGACCCCATGAAGGGCCCGGAGGCTCAGCCCTCCCAGGCACTTGGAGGCTGGGAGGGAGGGACCATGCCAAAGGGGAAGGGAGGGGAGCCCCAGAGACAGGGCTTGGCCCCCTGCCCCTGTAGATCCGGAGCCAGGTTTTCACTATAATCCCTGCATCCTGTTACAGATCCTTCATCAGCTGGTGCCCAGGTTGGGCTGGACCCTGTGGTGACACTCGGGGCTGTAGCATGAAAAACCTGAAGTGGAGCTTCCGGAATTGGGGTTGGGGGGCTGTGAGGACCAGGCAGGTGGACAGGGAGGAGAAGGGAGCCAGTGCGAGCACAGGATGTGGACAGAGCCCAGGCACACACCCCCCCACGCCCACCTGCCCCAGTCCGGGGGTGGAGGGGCAGCTGTTGCAGCCTGGGAACCAGAGATGTGGTGGGGGGCAAGGAGGGGCCCCTGGAGAATGCCGGAGTCTGTGAGGGGAGCTGTACTGCCTGTGAGCCCCATCAAAGCAACGGGCCCTGGTCTCTCTGATAGCGAGTCAGAGCTCCGGTCGGGAAACCACAGTACAGAGGGGACCCTGGATGACGTTGGTTCTAGGAGTCTGTGCTGACCAGGGCCGGTGTCCAAAGCCAGTAGGGCGCCTGCCCCTCTGGGAGCTCTGCTAACTGAGGGGGGTGGAGGCAGATGGGCCTGGGGAACTGTGTGCCCCAGGCCTGGGCAGCCAGGGCTAGGCTCTGTAAAGGGCCCCTTAGCTGGGAAGCAGGACCCCAGAAATGGCCATGCCTTCTGCCAGCAGCAGCCAGCCCTGCCAGTCCAGCCCAGCGCCGCAGACCCCGCGTGAATCATGGGGGGAGCTGGGGGCAGAGTGTACCCCTCCTGGACCTCGGCCCCTTCAACCCAAGGAGCAGTGGTGGAGGAGAATGAGGGGAGATGTGCAGGCCGGGGACAGCCATGGAACGGAAGCCAGGAGTGGGCTGGCTGGCAGCGGGCGGGCAGACGGGCGTCTGTCCTGCCAGGGGCCCGGGCTGGCTATGCAGACAGCCTCTTTTCTATATGGAAATGAAGAATTTAGGCTAATGGAGCTCAACCATCTCTAATTTTGCGATGGCAGGAGGATTTTGATTGAAAGTAATTAAGCAAGCTAGCTGTAAAATTAATTAAAGCAAAAGGGGGGGATTTTTTATTGGATTGGATAGCGATATAGCGTCTGTCAGGCGGGGGACGGATGGGGGTGACCTGAATCCTCTGCCCTCCCCCCTCCCACTCGGGACGTTTATGTCACTTTAATCTCCTTACAGCGGCTGCTGTGCATTTGTTTGAAATAATCAAGGAAATATGGTCAGAAATTGTCAGCTTTCAGATCTAATTTACCTGACGGCCCCTGCGCGAGCCGGCGCGGCCAAGGGAGTGAGCGCGCGTGAGCGGGTGGGCGAGCCTGAGGGGGCCCAGAGGGCACTGGGCTCTCTGGGCCCCGGGCCCCCTCCGAGGGGCAGGGAAGGTGCTTCCCGGGCTGGAGGGTGCCTCCCTGAAACAGGCCCCCCATCCTGCCCACCTGCTGCCTCCTCCCCCCGCGTGCTGTAACCAGCTTTGGGTTTAGGGACTATAGGATCAGGGAGGTGACGGTAATTCCTTACTCCAGATGGCTGACGACTGCTAAACCCCTCCGCCAGGACCACAGTTTTAAAAATACTCCTAAAGGAGTCCCCTCATGTCCTCGTTGTTGCCCTCAGCCAGGGGACTGTGGAGATGGGCTGTAGGGAGGGTGCCTTGACCAGCTCATCCCTAGTGCCCCTCTGCCACCCGCTGCCAGGCCCGCTTCTCCCCTGGGGCTGCCTTTGGGGTCCTCTCTCTCTCTCTCAGGCCCTTCCTCTAACTCCAGACTGGTGCTTGCGCTGTCCCCCCTTCATAGCACACCTCACAAACCCCTGCGAGGGGAGGCTCCCCTGTCGGCCCAGGCCCCCCCGGCCTCGCACGATCGCCCGCCTGCTTGTCCCACCCATGACCTGCTGGCAGAGCAGGCTGCAGCGAGCCAGACCGCTCGTGTCCCCCTTGGAGAGCTGAGGGGCCCGAACTCCACGTCCTGCGCCCTTAGAGGCACTGGTTCAGAGTCTGCTGGGGTCCTGGCCCGGGTGGGCCAGAGCAGTGCTTGGAGCCTGTCCAGCAGGCAGCCCTCGTGGTACTCGGGGCCGGGGGGCCCTGGAGCAGTCTCCGGAGGCTGCTGAAAGCTCCCCTTTACAGCTCAGACGTGTAGCAGTTGGGTCTGCCCATCATGCGAGGGCCAGGTTAGGACGAGTGAGTAAGGGGGTGGTGGCCTGGGCTTCCAACGAGCCTCTCAACCTCTCGCCCTCAGACCCCTTCCAGTTCTGAAGTTCCGTGCTAACCTAAGACAGCCTTTGCCATGATGGCTGCCACCCTGGGGAGCTCTTTGCCAGAGCTCCCTGCCATGCCCCCGTGCCAGGGGAGAAGGTTGGGGATTCTAGAAATAGAGCAGATCAGGATGGACCGCCTGTTCCCAGTTTGTGCAGTGTAGTGGGTACCTGTTAGAAGGCCTCTGTCCCTACCAGCCCTCCGCAGCGCCACCGCGCCTCCCTCTAGCGCCTCTCCTAACCCTGAGCGTGCCTTCCTTGCCCCCTCTGCCAGCTCTGGCGTTGGGCGACTCTGTCAGCTTCCTCCAGCAACGAGGGGGTTTGAGCGCCGGTTGTCCCTTCCAGCCTGGCTCCCGAGCGGAGCAGCTGGGGCTTGGGTAGCCTTGCTTTCTCCCCTGTCGATCCCTCTTCCTCGACCTGCTAGTCTTTTCCTCACAAGTCACTCATCTTGGGGCAGGGGGTGGAGCCCCAAAGAGCTGTGCCAGCAGAGAAGGGGTGGAGAGCTGCTGTTTCCTATTCACATCTTCAGGGCCAAGTCCTTCGTGCCCAGAACCCAGGTGGCACCGAGGTCCTTGGGGCTCTGTACTCCCCTCGCTGCCTCTGTCTGCAGGGGCCTTGGTGAGAGGCAGCGGCGTGGCCAGGCACCATGGGGGCCCAGCCAGGGCCAGAGCCACTGCCCTTTGTGCCCGCCAGCTGCCCAGGAACCAGATCTCAGGAGACACAAGGTTAGAAAGCGCCTCTGGCCTCAGCCCAGCCTCTCACTTCCTTGTGTGGCTGGCAGCTGCTCACACTGGCCCCTGCGGCTGCGATGGGGGAACCGGCACCTGAGCCGGGGCCAGGGACCCCGCGGGGCTCCTTGCCCGGGGCCAGGGGCTCGTCTCTGGGCTTGGTGCTCGTCCAGGCTGTCGAAGGCAGGTGCCCAGGTGGGCAGAGGCTTTTGCAGGTTGGCACACTACGGCACAGGGAGATGGAGAAAGCCAGGAAGGTGGAGAGTGTCCTTCCTCGTGGTCCTCCTGGTGTCCCCAGCTCGACCCTTTGCTCTGCCTAGTGCGGCTAACTTGAGCTGGGGACGCTGTACTGAAAAAGCACTTTGGAAATTAGTGCGTTGTGGCGAGGAGAGCGAGAACTTTGATTCGATAATGGCACTCCTTAGAGAAGGGCAGGCATGGGCGGTGGGCAGGCAAGGGCGGCAAAACTGGCCATGGCTCTGGGGATTGTAAGGTCAGAGGAGAGCCATGGGACGCCACCCCTCCCCCCAATGTAGCCTGTGACAGACAGGGCCCAGGGGAGAGAGAAAAAGAGAGAGGACAGTGTGGGGGGCCGGTAAGTCCAGGGCCAGCCCCGTAGTACCTTGGGGCCCGTCACCTGACTAGCAGGAGGTAACACACATGTATTGTGGCCACCAGGGGTTCCTGCTGGCCCTTCTTCCCCAGCCCCCAGGGCGAGCTGGTCCCTTCCAGGTGGAGCCCCTGCTCTCTCTGTGACTCCTCCCTGGCTCTCTGCCACCCCCACCCCCCACGGCAGCCACCCAACCTGGTCTCTAGGTGGGACCTGAGTAAGGAGAATGGGAGGGCGGAAGGCTGACTGGCTGGGCCTGCCAGCCCCGGGGGTGTCCTGGCCTTAGCCAGCCCCCAGGCCCATCACCCCAAGAACCTTTGCAGATGAGGACCCCATGGACCCAGCCAGCCAGGTGCCTCCAGTTACGTGGGGCCCAGCTGGGCCGGCTGTTCTCCCCTCCCAGAGGGCAGAGAGAAAGGCCTTTCCCGACTCCTTACTCGGCTTTGTAAGGCCAGGGGCTTCAGCGGAGCCCTCGGGTGCGCACCGCCCCGCCCCGGCTGCAGCAGCAGGGAGAGGCACCTGGCCGACTGGGAGAGAAGCCCAGAGTGGCTGGGGTCCAGCCCCAGGAATCGTTAACTGCAGGGTCTGATGATGCCACCGTGCTGCCCTACCTGACACCTCCCCCAGCCAGGTTTGCACTGGACTTGGCTGGATATGATCGAGGCACTAGGCCCCTGGAAGAGCCTGGGGCCAGGCTGGGCTCTGGCACCGCAAAGCTCCAGTGACCAGCTCTGTTGACTTCCTGCGGAGGGTCAGACCCCTCCTGCTCCCACCGCACCGTGCCCACCCCGCTCCTCCAGATCCCGGTGGGGCTGGCGGCCTCACACAGACCCCAGTGAACCCCCAGGGCCCCTCATCCCCTCCCTCCAGCCTGACCTTAGCTTCTCACCCTTTAGGCCTAAAGTTGCCGTGGTCCAACCCTGGACCAGCACTGTCCCCGTCCTCCGTCCCCCCTGGCTTCACAGTCGCATTTTGCTGCCAGCGCAGGGCACTGAAAAACTGCTGGCACTGCCAAAAACCCTGTGTGCGCTATGACTCCCCAAACATCCCTTTATTTTTATTGTTCTGTTAATTACTGTTTAAACTTTAATAAGTCACTTCGTCAGGAGGGGGGACCTGCCGTGAGCTTTTCTGTGCAAACATGGGCCCGGGAGTGACTTGGGTGTAATATAACCCTTTATGCGATGTGGGAATGTTTAGATTGTAACAGAAACTTGTTATTTTAATGACAGTTGTGGGGGGGGGGGGTCTGAGCACTGAAGACGAGGAGGGCAGGCACAGCGGAGTCCCCACTGAGGACTGGGGTGGCCTGGCCACACCAGGGTGCTCCCTGCCGCCTGCTGCCAAGCCTCCAGGAGGCTGTGGGGCTCCTCCTGGGCTGCCCGCAGCCAGGCTCAGCCCAGAGGAGGGATGCCTCCTGAGAGATGCTCGGGGGATCCAGGGTGAGAGGGGCCTTGGGCCTGGACGGCCGAGGCAGGTAAGGGCCCGGTTAGAAGGCTGGGATTTGAGAGCTGGGGGAAGCAGGAGGACACAGGACTCCCAGATCCTGGGCAAAGGCGGGGCCATGCAAGGCTGGCCTCTCCCTGACTGCATGAGCCCCAAGGCGGGCAGAAGCAGCCCTTCCTGCCCCGGAGGCGGGGACCCCGCTCAACGCCACCATCCAGTAGAGTGGCAGACACCATGTACTGCCCAGCTCTGGGCCAGTCGCGTCAGCCACGTCATCCCTGGAGCATCCCCGCCTCACACAAGAACACGGGCCCAGGGCAGAAACGTAACTTGCTTACAAGGCAAGCTTTAAGAGGGGGCCAAGTTTCTAATGCAGCCATGTGTTTTTGGAAGCGGCCAGGGTCCAGGTGCCCGAGTGTGGTCCCGGAGGCCCGGACGCTGTCCCGTAGTCGCAGGTGAGGAAGAGCTCCAGCGACCAGGGTCCTCCCGCAGCCCCTGGGCAGGGCCCCCCGCCAAGCCCCTCCTCCTGCTCCCTGTCCGGAGGAGGGGCTGCAAGGCGAAAGGGACGTGGAGGTGAGGGCTGTCCCAGAGACTGGGCATGGGACACTCGTGCCCTTTCTCGCAAGGCCTGGCTCCACCTCAGGGACTTAGGGGCTCAGGCCAGGATAGGTGTCATGGTGGCCGGGCCCTCCCCTCCTTGCTCTGGTTACCCCCATCCTCCGCACCCAGAGGCCTTCCTGCCCTGACCTGCTTTCCAGAACCTTCCCCCTGCTGGGGTGGGTCTCCTGAAGGGACCCCAGGACATCTGGGTCTTGTTTCCAACTCTGTCCATACTCGGGCCCTCTGTCCATCCGTGCACAGAGCCGAGCTTCCACTCGGCGCCAGCAGTGGGTGGTGGAAACAACGAGCCCACGCCCAGTGAGTGGGGCTGGCGAGGGGCATGAGGGGGCTCGGCCGAGGGTGCCCGGCCCCTGCCTGCCCGGGCGCTGCCATCTAGCCAAGGCGAAGACCCTTGCGCTGGCTTGTCTGCTCTCCCCCCTCCCTCTGCGGCTGCCTCCCACAAGGGCTCCCCCTGCCTGCCCCTGCCTGCCAGGGCCCGAGGTTCAGGGCCTGGCGCCCTGGCGCTGGAGGCGAGAGCCCCCCAGATGGCAGCAGCGTGGGCCACGAATCGCTGAGGTTTTCCTTTTCCGAGCAGCGCGTTTCCCTAAATTGTCTTTGACTGCGTGCATGGGTAATGAAAGTTTATGCCCTTGTTAGAAGGACAGGCGGCCAGTTCCAGTTAGAACTGGGGCTGTCTCCCTGCCAGCCCCCGCGGCCCCCACCCCGCAGGAGAGAGAGAGCGCGCGCGCCCACACGCACCCCCGCCCCGGTGGGTAAGAAGGCTGTTAGGGGAAGGGAGAGGGGACGGAAAAAAGAAAAAAAAAATTCCATATTTGTGTAAGTTGCTTTAAAAGCATTTTATCATGTCATAAAAAAGGGAAAGTACTCTCAGAAATTGATCCTCTCCGCCAGCCCATTGGACAGAAGGACGTTGGGATGTTAATGGCCATCCTGCTCCAGGGTGGCTTATTAAAAAATTTATACATAAATGCTTAAAATTGCATAAATTATTTAAAAAAAACCAACAAAGTAAGCAATTTGAATTCCCTCTTTTCCTCCCCTTCGCTCGGTCCCGCTTCTGTGTCCCCCCTTTCCCAGCCCCTCATCGTGGCCCTCCATCCGGGGCCTTCCCCCGTCTCCGCACTTCCCACCGCACCCCCGGCCCCGTCCGCGCTGCCCGCCTAGGGGTTTCCCAGCCTCACCCACAAATTAGCGCAACAGCCAGCCCACTACCAAACACTCACATGCACACGCACTAATAAAAACACCACTAATAATGCCCCAAATCGCGAAATTAAATATTAAGGCCAGAGGAGGCGGACGTGGAGCAGGGCTGCCGCCACCGTAGCCGAACTTGGAGCTGATGAGTGTGTCTCTCGCAGGCGTGGAATGTCACCCACACATCCTGGAGACTGGAGTGGGGAGTTTTATGATGGTTTTTCATTGATTTGTTTCCCCAGCGCAGCTGCCGACCTCTATTGAGGGACAAACATAATCAGCACTGACGCAAATTAGATGGTTATTCGTTTTGAAAATTGACAGAAAAACAATAAAAAAGATGAAATGCTCCCAAATCAATAGATATAATGAAATTCAAATAATCCGAGAGATGAGGTCTCCATGGCAACTGATAATGTGGAAAAGAAAACAATTTAATAAAGGACAGACACACTTTGAAAACAGATTGGGCCCGGGGAGGGGGGCGGGCGGGCGGGCGGGGGCTGGAGCGCTGCTGGCGAGTGAAGGATCACTGTCCGTCCCAAGGACACCCGCCATCATTAAGCGAGGCTTTCGGCCCCAGAAAGTGCAGATTCAGGTTTTAATACACAAAATTATTTCAGGAGCAGTGAATCGGAAAGTCGTTTGTAATGACCTTCCTGAGAGGCCCGGGCGCGGGGCATGTTGGAGGCTGGGCGGCCTGGCCGGCTGAGTTATGGCATATTTGTGTTTTTATAGTGCGGAGGGGAGGGGGGCGGGGGGAGGGGGAGAGAAGGTTAAACAGTATTTACAGCTCAGTTGTTTTCAGAGAGGAAAGAGAAATAGAGTTCACGGGAGATGCAGCGGGCAGGCGGCGGGTGAGCCGGGGAGGCCTCTGGGGCAAGGTGGGAGAGGAGGTGGGCCTGGGGGTCCTCCACCCTCGGGGCTGCCTTGCCTTGCCTTGGGGACCCAGAAGGGACACCAGGAGAGGCCGAGGGGGGCCTGGGAATGGCCTCCCCACTCTGGCTCCCAGTGGAGCCTGCCAGGCCTGGGGCCCACCTGGGGGTGAGATGGGAGAGTCTGTGTCCGAGCTCTGTGCCGCCCGCCACCAGGGAAGGGCCGCTGCAGGTGCCTGCCCCTCCTTGGCACTCCTGAGCCGCCCGCACAGCGTCAGGTCACTCCTATGGACGGCGCTGTCCTCGTTGAGCGCTGTGCCATGTCTGGGGTGTGCCCAGCCTTGGGCCGGTGGGCGACGCCTGGGAGGACGGCACGCCCCACTGCAGTGGCCTGCAGCCAGCAGCCGCTGCCCCTCTCCTTGGCTTCATCTCTCCCTGCTGAGTGCTTACCTTGGGCACACAAAGGGGAAAACTCGGTCCCTTTGGGCTTGGCGGAGGTAGTGGGCCACGGAGAGGAACAGGGACCAAGCAGAGCCCCTCCCTCCGCAGCCCTTCAGAGCCACTAGCCCGAGCAGAGCAGCCTGGGCACGGAGAGCCGCCCCGGGGAGGCCCCTCCCCTGGGCTGTGCCTCCCCTTCGGGCTGCAGGAGCCGCGTCTGTGCTCTGTTACGGCGCCCACACACGCAGCGTTGCCTGTTTCCGGGCGGCTCTGTGTGTGCACGTGTGACTATAATATGATTGTACACACGCAGAAGCGCCTGAGTGTGTGCACGTGCGCACAGCCCATGTGTGCGCTGTGTGTGTGTGTGTGTGTGTGAGAGAGAGAGAGTTAAATCTCCCCTGGGTGGCAACTCTTTTTTTCTCCCCTTCCTGTTGGGCTGTGACCTGGGGGAGATTGATAGCCAGCCTGCGCGGTGGATGCTAACAGTTCCCCTGATTTATAGAGTTACTTACGCTAAGTGAGGCCACTTAGACGCGTCTGGATAGTAAACCTTTTAACTGGACTAAAAAATCATAATAAATAAATAAACAAAGGGGGGCAACTGGGGCCCAGCAGCAACCACCCCCCCGCCCCCAGCTTGGAGTTGTTGGGGACCAGGAGACCTGACTGCGAGCCCTGGGGGGCAGTGACCACGCCTCCCATCTGTGGAAGCTGGGTGGCCCTCCTGTCCTGATCTGGGGGTGGGATTGGGCCCAGGAGGGAAGGACAGCCTCCCTGGGGGTGGGGCACCGGTCCTGTCTGGGTGAGGGGCCACCGCTGGAGGAGGTAAGGGAGGGAGCTGTTCAGATGGAGGTGGGCTGCGTGCTCGGGGCAGGAAAGAGATGGGAGGGACAGCGGAACCACGCAGGGCACTTGCGGGGAAGTAGGGACCGAAACCGATGATACCGGGGAACTTTCCTTGCCTTCCACACTCCTTGCTCCTGCAACATCTAAACTTGTCACCGCAGTGATTTTGCTTATCGTGACCTGAACATCTGCCCCTCATCTCAACTGAACAGCCCCTGCCGCGGGGACAGGACAGTCTGCTTTGCTTGCATCATATCCTCAGGACCCAGCCCGGGGCCCGGCCAACGGACGGTGCTCAGAGAGCGTGTTCTGTGAACACAGGCACAGCACCCAAACACCGGAGCTGTGGCCTGTCAAGCTCAAGCTCTCAGAGCTGGCAGGGTCGAGGCTCTGACCTTGCTGTCGCCTGAGGGGGAGGCCGTGGCAGGTGTGTTGGGGGAGATCTCAGGCCGTGGTCGCGGATGTCTGGGTCCAGCTGTAGTAACCCGGCTCCGGCACGAACGCGGGGGGACCGTGGACAGTTACCAGCCTCACTGGACTCTGCTTCTTCACCTGGAAACGAGGACAGGACAGTGGCCATGTGGGGTTGTTGGGGGGTCACTGAGGTGACACTGCCCCACACACCAGGGTGATGCCCAGAGGGTGCCAGCTGCTGTATCGCTCCAGGCGGCGTGGGTCAGTGCTGCCACCAGAGTGACCCCGCGGTGCCCATGGTCCCCGAGCTGCCTGGCGGCAGGCGAGCGGACGGGCCCTGGGTGACCCCCGCCCCGGGGCACGGGAGCCTGGCCCTTGCCTCGCCACCTCCTGATGTACAGCGGGCGTTAGGCTGCCCAAAGGGGACACTGCATGCTTAGGAAGAAATATGTCCTCATTTTTCTTAAACACCGTTTCTACTGAGTGAAATGTTTAGAAGGGACGCGCAGGGAGAACTTTATTTCCTACCAGGGAGTTCAGAGCCACCAGGCAGAGCCCATAAAGCACCCAGGGCCTGGGAGCTGACAGGCCGCCCAGCCTCGAAACACATCACTCACTGGGGGGCGGGGGTCTGCCAGGCCTGCCCAGCCCCTGGGGACTGCCCCCCCAACCCCCGCAAGACAGGACAAGCAAATCCGAGACCTGCGCCATGGGCACTGGCGCCTCTGGTCCCCTGAGCCCAGGGCGGGGGACGGCCTGGCCCTGACCAGGCAAGGAGGTGGAGCCCTTTCAGCAGCCTAACACCTAGTCCCCAGAGATGAGGGGCCAGGGACCCAGGTGCAGCTGCAGGAGCTCCCTGCCCGCCCCCTCAGAACTGTCAGGAGCCCGGCCTTCCCCAGCCTTTGGAGGGAGAGATGAGATTCCTGCCAGAGCGGGCCCTTCTCCTGAGACCCTCCCTTCATTCGATTTCTGAAGCTGGCTGATTTGAATATTTATAAATATCAGTAAATTATTTATTGTAGCAATCTGCTGCACCATTTTACCCATCACAGTTAACACTTTAGGGGGCCCCGTGTTAGGGGGACTGGGAGTGGGGGTGCGGAGGAGATGGGCTTGGAGGCCTGGGACTCCCTAGAGCCCACCCAGTGGCCTTCGTGGGGATATCGCGGCGGCCCCGGCCCCCGGCTGAGCCCTGGCCTGCGTGAACCCTGGCTCTAGGGTATCCTCACAGCTCCAGGATCAGTTTCCTCCCCTTTCAGATGGGACAATGACAGCACCTGCTACACTGGCTCATTACAAGGCATCATGAGATAGGACCTGAGAGGGGGCATAGATGGCACGGTCTGGCCCGTTTCCCACCCTGAGCAGGATCCACTCGGAGACGAGAGCTGCCTGCTGGGGGCTTGTGGCTTGTTGAGTTCAAAGCCCTAGGAGGGGACCCAGGGAGCCTGCGAGGGGCCACTGGTGACTGAAAGGGCAGCTGAGCCCCTCCCCCAGCCGTCTTTCCTCTCTCCCCCACCTCCTCCGGCCAGGTGAGGGTTCCTGGCCTCAGGCTCCTGTGCCCATGTTGGGCACCACACTGGCCTGTCCGTCTCCTCCTAGGACTCTGCTGCCTCTCCCCAGGTCCTCGCCAGGCCCTGTGCTTGGCACCAACTGTCACCCTCTCGCCTTACAGCCCCACAGCCCTCTCATGGGGAGAAAGCTTGCCCAGGACCAGGAGCTAGCAAGGGGCCGAGCCAGGCTGTGGACTCACGACTGTCGGACCCCGGAACTGGGCCACGACCATGGTGCCGTGCCACCTCCCCGGGCTCGCCCCAGCCGTCCCAGAGCCGCCGGGCCTGAGGCTGGAGGCCGGGGAGCCCCAGGCTCGCTGCGGGCGTGCAGGCGCTGGCCCTACCCCTCTCCCCAGGCTTGGCCAGGCCCCCCATAGCTGCCCCGCCCCTTACCTCTTGGGGGCGCCCATCCCTGGGCGAGCAGCACGGGAGCCACCCCCACCCCCGCCTTCCACCCTCCAGCCCAAGCCTGCCTCCTGGGCAGTATTGTTCCCAGAGGAAGTGTCCAGTGTAAATAGAGCAGCGGGCAGGCTGGTGGTGGGAAAGAGATGAAAGGGGCGGTGACAGGGCCGGGGACGGATGGCTTCCTCCCATTGAGGCCTGGCCACGGCGTTTATATTTTAGGGAAGAAAGTCAGGGAATGTTTACATGGACAGGAGCCTGGGGTCAGACCACGAGGGGGGTTAGTCTGCAGGTCCCAGGGCCCTGATGGACAAGGGAGGGCAGAAGGGCCCCGTGCGGGGGTGGGCAGGCGACTCGGGCCTCAGCTCTTAACCATCCCCGCCCCGTCTGCCGCCCCCACCTCGCACGTGTTCCCACTTACTGAGGAAGGCCACTCTCTGCCTCTACCCCGTGCCCCAGGCCCCCACGCCTCCTTCACCCCCACCGCTGGGACCAGCAGGAGAGTCAGAGGGAGGGCAGCATCTGGAAGGCAGGTGGACTGGGACAGAGCAGCAGCTGGAGGGCAGGTGTCGGGGTGTAGGTGGAGCAAAGGGGCCTGCAGACTGGGGGTGGGCCCTGGGTGCACAGCTGCATTGCAGCTGGTGGGGGCCCAGGAGGGACCAAGCAAGGCGCACAGCCGCGATCGGAGAGGGTGGGCTGGGCTGGGTGGGCCCAAGTGCCGGGAGGCTCCAGGATGGGTGGGGGCCCAGGGAGGGGGTGTCACCAGCAGCAAGTGCAGCCCTGGGAGCTTCTGCTTCCCTCTTCCTCGGGATAAATATTTATAGATTCACTTGCCGTCTGCCATACACACTTGGCTGCTTACCTCCCAGTAAAAATAGAGCAGGCTTCCCCACGCCCACCCTTCCCTTCCCCACCAGGGCAGGGGACAAAGGGGACCAGGTGAGGCCTGTTCTGTTCTCCATAGGCCAGCTGGAGGAAACTTGGTGTCACGGAGCCTGGCGGCTGGCCTGGAGGTTGGGTGAGATGTGTGATTAGGGGCCCCATCACTGAGCTGTGAGAAGGAGCCCCGTGTTGGTGCTCGGAGACGTGGGTGTGGGCAGCACCGACTTGGAGATGTGGACAAACACGGGTAGAGTGGGCCTCCGCCCTGGGCAAGGGTAGGGCCCCGCAGAGGCAGGGCCACAGGGCTGGGGGGACTGGAGTGGGCCAGGCTGGGCCTTCCCTGACACCAGGATGGGAGCACCGGGCCCCTCTGGGCCCGCCGAGGCTGTCCACGCACGGCAGCTGGCTTCAAGGGAAAGGGGCTGGGCTCACCGGGCATCGTCTGTATCAGGAGCAACTGTCCATGCGCACAGGCCAAGATGCGGCTGTCCCCGTCTGGCTGTGCCTCTCGGTGGGCTTCCAGGTGTGGGGGGTTTCGGGTGTTCATCCGTCACGGTGAGGCCTCTCCTCACCAGAGACCAGGCAGCAGAGCGCCCCCCCCCACCCCCCGCCGCCCTTGCTTAGCCTTTTGACCTCCGTGGAGACTGGGACACGCCCACTCCTGCCGGGGGCATGTGAGGGAACCCTGACGTGGAGAAGCTTCAATGAGGCTCCCTGTGCACAGTGGCTGTGAGCCGGGAGTGTGTGTGTCGTGGTAACCGCCATGCCCCGGCTCTGCCACAGGGACACGCAGTAGGAGTAGCTCACTAAATGGAGGGACGGACAGACGGATGGATGGATGGATGGACGGGCAGGCAGGCAGATGCACGCATAAACGTATGCATGTATGTCTGCCCTCCTTGGCCTTGTGGCAGGTCCCAGGCATTGTGGTGGCCCCGAGCAGCCCACTCAGCAGCCATGATGGAAGCAGTGAGCACTCAGGCAGCCTCGTTAGAGTTGCGGGGTTTCGGAGGCGGGCTGTAGTATTCAGGAATGAGGCCCAGCAACTGCAGCTTCTCAGGGCTGGGAGGTGGGCTTCTCGGGCCGGGCTGGGCTTTCGGGGCTGTGGGAGCTGGCCAAGGCAGAGAGGGCCGCGCGAGGGCCGCGCGAGGGCCCCGGGCAAGGACGAATGGCCCTCAGAGGGGCTGTGAGGAGCTCTGCCCTCGGACTGCCCTGATTGAGGCCTGGACATAGGGAGAGGTGACCGGAAATGGCCAGAGGAGACAGGACAGGGCCTGCGAGGGGCTGGGAGCACCCTGACTAGGAAGGCCGCCGAAAAGGAGGCCTTACGGCTCTCCAGGGAGCAGCGGTTGGAGTCAGGCAGGGCTGGGGGCCAACCAAGTGCTGCTGGGGCAGGAAGGCAGGGGATTGACATGCTGCTGCCCGGCTCTTGGCCACCTCCTCTCCAGCAGGCTGTGGGGTGGCGTCGGGCTGTTCTCACTTGCCAGTTTGCCCCGAGACCAGCTCCTGAGCCCATGCGCCCCCTTTGTACTGACTGGGGCCTGGCCAGCCCACCTCTCAGAGCAGGTGCCCAGGGCCACGGGAGTGTAGGACATGCTTCCAGGAACCAGGTGCTGGGAGAAAGACTGCCCCTTGTGTTTGAAGACTCATGTATCCATTCGTTCTTTTGCAAAATACTCCTTGAACGACCTCCTTTGCACCCGGCTTCGTGCCAGGCTTTGGGATAGAGCGATGGGGGAACTTGGCCCCCCGAGCTCACAGCCCAGTGAGGAGTTCAAACATGCACTGTGCGGTCTCAGGGCAGTGTGATGGAATCGTGACTGGGAAGACCTTTGACTTAGGGGGATGTGAGGGCAGAGCCTTCTCCTCAGCTGTGGAGGTGGGTGGCCATGCCTACTCGACCTGCGTGCCCTGACCTCTGTCTCCTTCCCCACAGCTGAAGGCACCCGGTGCACCGACCCGCCCACAGGCAAGCCCGCGATGGCGGCCAAGCGCAAAGGCGGCCTGAAACTCAATGCCATCTGCGCCAAGCTGAGCCGCCAGGTGGTGGTGGAGAAGGGGGCGGAGGCCAGCACCCACACCGAGGGAGGCCCACTGAAGCCCCAGGACAAAGAGCGCAGTGGCGCCGAGCCGGGGGTGGCCCGGGCCCCCCGCAGCGAAGAAGATAAGAGGCGGGCAGTGATCGAAAAGTGGGTCAACGGGGAGTACAGCGAGGAGCCGGCGCCCACGCCCGCGTTGGGGCGGACTGTCCGCGAGGGCCTGGACCTGCCGCCCGAAGGCGTCTACATGGTGCAGCCCCAGGGCTGCAGTGATGAGGAAGACCACGGCGAGGAGCCCCCCAAGGACGGCAGTGTGGCCGAGGAGAAGGATACAGACAGGGCGGCCTCCAAGGACGACAGCGGCCCCAGCGCCAAGCAGGCTTCAGGTGGGTGTCTGAAGCCCTGGACGGGACACAGCCCGGCAGGGAGGCCCAGCGGCAAGGGGGTGGTGTGTCCACGGAACATGCCTGCCTCCCGCACTCTTGTGGCAAATGTGGGCACTTCGTGCCAGCCCAGGGCGGACTCCTGAGGAGGGCGGGCTGCAGCCCAGCTAATGCCTAGAATGCGGAGGCAGGTTGGGCAGGGGTGGGGGTGCAGCACCAGGGGCGAGAAGGGGAGGGCCTGAGAAGGCATCTTCCCTGTGCGAGTGGGGCTGGTGGCGGGGCTGCTAACACACGTGGGTCTTCAGGCAGCAGCAGATGGGGGATAGATGGGCAGACAGGCAGGCGGACGGATGGACGGACAGTGTGTGGGCAGACAACTACACTCTCCTGTGGGGAGGAGCCTGTTGGAGGACACAGCCCTGGGCATGCGCCTGGGGAGCCACGGTCAGAGCACCATAGACCCTGCGAACTGGCTGGCTACAAAGACTGTTTCTCAGGGCGGGCTCTCCGGGCGCTTGAGGACAGGCCTGGTCTCCCACTTCCCCGCTGTCGCACCGCCCACCCTCTCCTTCCCAGGGATCCCGGCTGTCCCCAGCAGGACCTCTCGGGCAAGGCGCAGGGCCACAGGATGGCCAGCCCGAATATCTCATTACCCCCACCTGCCCTGGACACGCTCCTCTGGCTGACCTCTTTCCCACGGGGTGGCTAAGGCCTGGCTTTTCTGGTGTCTCCGTATCCTTAGACTCAGCAGCCCTGAGCTACTTCTGCTCCGGAGAGGGAGGGCCTGGGGTCGCAGGTGGGAAGACGTCACCCTTAGGACCAGAACCCCAGGATTTGGGATCTTCTCCCAGCGCCACAGCCTCCCTGCCAGGCCTGCGCCTGGCGCCCGAGCCTCCCCTGCCTGCCCGCTCCCCTGTCCCCTTCCCCTGCAGCGAGGGGCGCATCTTCTCCCTGCGCGGGGAGCCCTGCGCAGCCACATAATTATGCATATAAGATATAAACAGAGCTGTTTAATTATCCTTCGCCACATCAGTGACAGAGTAATTAACAAACATTGCAAGATCAATGAGGAAAAGTGTGACCTTCAGTTTCCTCTGATAGGAAAAGCCCTTGCCGGTCCCAGACACAAGGTGATTGCGCTGGGCCTGAGGAGCGGGGAGGGACAGGGACAAGGGCCGCTATCCCTCCGTCGCCCCAGCCTCTCCCTCGAGCTGTGCTATGCTGGACGCCCACCTCCTGCCTTCTCTCCTCTGGGGCAGGGGGGTGGGGGCGCTGGGATGACAGGAGGCAGGGCTGAAAATTCTGGCGGCCCCTTGGACCCAGACCTCACCCCTCTAGCTGGAGGCCCCGCGGGACCGCAGTGTGTCACGGCGCAGGCTTCCTCGGCCCTGGGCCCTGGAGAGAGCCAGCTGGAGCCCTAGCTGCCCGTGGGCTTGGCTCCCGGGCCACCTTCCCTGGGCCCTGGGGCTGGGGAACGCTGGCCTGCGGGCGGCCCCCAGGACCCCTGCCTGGCCCCCTCCCTGCTCTGAGCGCCTGCCCTTCAAAGCCTTCTGCTTCTCTGCCATATATAGTGACGGCTCAGCTGCCTCCAGCTATTTTTAGCCCCTTTTCCTGGTCCCTGAGCCACTGAATCTAACAGTGAGGGCCCACTCCTCCCAGGCTGGGCCCGGACCCCACAGAGATTAAGGTCAGGACAGTAGCCCCCAGGTCACTGCCCCACCCCCACCCCCACAGGAACAGCTGTCTGTCGGCTCTTTGAGTCTCTCTGCCCCCTCAGGGGCCGGGTGCTGCCTCGGACTGCCCTCTCCTCACCTAGTGGGGTCTCAGTCCTCCCGGGACTGCTCTCCCCGACCCCCAGGAGCTCGGAGCCCCTCCTTCTGCATCCTGCTGGGTTTTCTCTTCTGCCCAAGCCCCATCTTGCTCTGTGAGACCACCTCCAGGTGTGGTCTGAGAAATCCAGACCTGTCTGGCAGGTTGGGGTGGGGATTGGGGGAGACCCCGCAACCTGCTCCCGTGCCTGAGTCCTGTGTCTCTCACCCCTTCTTTGGCCCCATCTCCCCCTGACTGCAGTTAGGACCCCCAGCCTGAGCGTGCTGGCCCTGGCACGAGGGGAGAGAGTACGCACGCCTCCTGGGCCCCGCAGGGGCCTGCCCTGCTGTGTGCACCCACCCGACTCAGTGCGGGGCCCAGGGTAGGTGTCCGCCAGTGTCCAGTGCAGGGAGGAGTGTCTTGTCTTGTGCGTGCTGAGGAGTCACACGCCTGCTGGGGCGGAAGGTCGTGTGTGGAAGGCGGGGCATCTCCAGAGAAAAGCCGCAGGTCGTCTGACCTCCCGCCATCCGGAGAGCAGCCTTGGGGAGCTGGGTGTGGGGTTGGGCGGCTCGTGTGCACGTGTGTCTGTAAAGCTGGGAAGGCGGCAGGGATGTGAGCTGATGGTGAGTGTGTGCACGGGTGGGCTCAGGTCGGCAGGAGGGTGGGCTGCCCTTGGGCCTGCGGCCCTGGGCCAGCAGGGACAGGTCCTCTGGCCCTGACTCTTCCGAGTGGCCCACTTGTGCATGAGCACGAGTGACCAGGGGTGACAGGAGGGTTGAGGGACTTGTAAATCTTGGCTGGGGCAGGGGCCCAGAGCGAGTCCAGGCAAGCACAGCGACAGGGTCTCTGTCCCCTCAGCCTGTCTGGGACTGTCAGTGCCCTGGGGCTCCTGCAGGTTCTCCCGTGGGTGCCTGTGTATCAGTCGCAGGGGCCAGAGAGGGTCCTCCAGGTAGGCTCAACCAGGCCCCCCAACCCTACCCGCAGGGGCTCCCGCAGCCCCGGGGCTCCCGCGGGACTGCCCAGCCACAGGCCCACGTCACTACCTGTCCCCGGTCCCTGGACCCACCCCCGCCCCCGGAGGCAGGCTGGGGTCTGGCCTTACTTCCAGTAAAATGACTTCTCCTTCATATTAGGCCAACGCGAGAGAGTGGAGACATTTATGAAACTTTGTTTAATGTACTGAAAAGCCATCGGCCAGAACATTTAGGAAATTGATTTTCCTGGCATTGATGAACTCGTTTTATTTTACCCCAGTATTAATTACTTTTTTTTTTAAACAAATTAATTTAAGAGTCATAAAACCTAACAAGTGAGCCAAATGTCCATAGATCATGTCCCACTCCGCCCCCTCCCCACACTGGCCCCCTCCTCCCTCTATAGTGGGGGCTCTGGCTCATGCGCTTGGGGGGCTCCCCTGCTCCCTCCCAGAAGTGACCACCTGTCCTCCCTGTCCCAGGAGAGGCCTCCTCACTGCGGGACTATGCAGCCACCACCATGACTGAGTTCCTTGGCATGTTTGGCTATGATGACCAGAACACGAGGGACGAGCTGGCCAGGAAGATCAGCTTCGAGAAGCTGCGTGCGGGCCCCACCCCCGAGGCGGCCGCCCCCACGGTGCCGCCCACCGCAGAGGATGCGCTCAGCAAGCGGGCGCGCTTCTCCAAGTACGAGGAGTACATCCGGAAACTCAAGGCCGGCGAGCAGCTCTCCTGGCCGGCCCACGGCACCAAGGCCGAGGATCGGGCTGGCAAGGAGGCAGTGGGCCCCCTGCCCGGCCTGCGGCTGCCCAGCAGCACAGCACACCTGGAAACCAAGGCCACCATCCTACCGCTGCCCTCACACAGCAGCATCCCCATGCAGGGCCTGGTGGCCCGCACCTCCAAGTACGACTTTTTCATCCAGAAATTGAAGACGGGAGAGAACCTGCGGCCCCAGAACGGGAGCACCTACAAGAAGCCATCCAAGTATGACCTGGAGAACGTTAAGTACCTGCACCTCTTCAAACCTGGAGAGGGCAGCCCCGACATGGGCGGGGCCATCGCCTTCAAGACAGGCAAGGTGGGCCGCCCCTCCAAGTACGATGTCCGGGCCATCCCGAAGCCAGGCCCTGCCAAGGTTCCACCTACTCCCAGCCTGGCGCCTGCCCCCCTCGCCAGCGGGCCCAGCGCTCCCAGTGCCGCTGGGCCAGGGCCCGAGCCACCTGCCTCCCTGCCCTTCAACACTCCTGAGTACCTGAAGTCGACCTTCTCCAAAACAGACTCCATCACCACGGGGACCGTCTCCACTGTCAAGTAAGGCACACCCTGCCCCCGCCGCCGGCCCCTCGCCGCAGACCCACTGTCCTGCCTTCAAAGCTCATGTTCGTGGGCATGCACTCACACCTTAAGCACACCCACTGTGCACCCACACCCACACACGCTCAGATTCTCACACATGGGCTTCCACTCCCGCATGTATGTACCCATGCACATCCACCCTCGGCCCTCTGCCCACGTGACCTCTCACACCCAGTTCATGGGCTCACACACTGCACATCTGCTGTGCACACATGCTCACACACACTGGGTACATTTGGGCACATGCTCATCTGCTAACACACATACCACAGACTGCTGTCACCCCGTTAGCCTGTGACAGGCGTTCCCTGCTTGCCGCCACGCTCGCCAGGGACAGGCTGTGGTTGGCTGGGAAAGCCCTACTCTGGGTTGGGGGTTCGGGAGTCCAAGCCAGTAGCCATGGCCCCCTGGGTCCAGAGCCCGGGCCATGGGGAGGCAGCAAGCGAAGGTAGGAGGCTGGGGTGGGAGTGGGCCGCTCAGCACGAACCCCTAGGCTAGTGATTTTCAGTCGGTGCGCCCCCAGAATTTTTAAAACATGCGGTATCTATTTAGTCAGGGGTGCTGAGCTTTTTTCCCTGCGATTGTCAAATAAAAAAAATGACAACAGCCAACACAACAATGGCTACCCAGTGTGAATGAGTTAAAGTTATACCTATTTATACCTATTTTTTTTCTCAGATCAGCAAAAAATATTTTTTTGGTGTGCCACAGAGTTTCAGTAACTAGTTTATCTGTGTGCCGTGCGATGAAAATGGTTGCAAACCACTGCGCTAGGCAATGGGTAAATGGCTGCCCACAGATCTTGTGGAGCTGAATGAGACTCTGCCCTGGAGACGGGCCACACGCCTGGGGCAGACCCAGGGAGCCACCCTCTGCCGTGCGGGAGGCTCTTCCCACTGTCCATCCGCCTCGCTTGGAGCTGCTCGTGCCCCTCCCCCTGGGCTCTTCCCAGTGATACCTGGTGCCTGTCCTCAGCCAGCGCCTTCCTGACTCCCAGGGTGCCAGGGGGAACAGGCCCCAGCTTCCTAGGCTGGTTAGACCAGGCCGGGCCCGGGCCCGTGGTGCCAGGAGCCCTCCGCCCTGCCAGCTCGAGACCCTTGCTGGAGCTGAGCTAAAGGAACCTATGCCAGACGTCGGCCAGAGGACTTGCCTCCGAACACCTGAAAGAAGGGCCAGGGCCCCAGGGCAGGGAGCTGCCCCCCAGATGCTCCCGGGGCATGAGGCCACCCCGTCCGCTAATCGGCTGTGCCCTGTGTGTCTCTCGCCAGGAATGGATTGCCCACAGATAAACCAGCTGTCACTGAAGATGTAAACATTTACCAGAAATATATTGCCAGGTAGGCCCCAGGGGAGGAGACTGCTGTGGAGAGAGGCTGGGGGCACCAGGAATGCCTGGGGGCCGTGGGACCCTCTGACCACCCATGCCGAGGTGCCTGCTGCCTCCCCCTCCTCGCACACTCCTGCCACCAGACTGCCCCGAGGCCCCGCCCCCTTCACCTGTCCGGGACACACGCCCTTAGGCAGCTTGTATTCCAGGCAGGACAGGGTACCTGAAGGGGCCCCATGGCAGGGCCTGGTCACAGGTGAGTGCAGGGACCTCCTCCACAGCTCCCATAGGGCCCTAGGTGGGAGTGGGCCGCTGTGGAACTGGCCAGAATGAGAAGGGGCGGTGGCCTCCATGTCCCCGCTGAGCCAGGCTTGACCCTCTGCACCTGACTCCAGACCTGCCCCCTTACATCCTTAAGACAGCAGGACAAGGAGGTAAAGGACCTTCACCTCGACAGACTCCCCCACACCGGGCCCCTGGCTGCCAGCGCCTGATGGGGCGGCACATGGCAGGGGTCGTGCCCTGGCAGCTGTCTTTCTGCTGATCTTCCAGGTTCTTCCGTCCCTCTCTGTGTCTCCGCCTCCCCGTCCCTCTCTGTCTTTCCAGTTTTTGCTCGGCTCTCTTTATTATTATTATTATCATTATTATTAGTGCCTCAGCAGATGGCCTTTTTGGCAGCTTCAGCTTAAATATTTATTTGCAAGTGGCTCTCCTCTTACAAGGGGGTTTCCTCCCACTCTGTCCCCCAGGCTCACGCCTTCCCGGCCAGGCAGGCCGACTGCGCCCACCACCTTCTTCGCAGTTGTCATCGCAGGCCCTCCCCAGGGGACCCTCTGGAGGCCCTGAGAGCTACGCCCCACCGCATCGGGGCCTGGGGAAGGCAGGGGGCTTTCTGGGAGGTGGGCAGTGACCAGGCAGCTGGAGCTCCTGGCTGCAGAGTCGGCTGGAGAGTGAACTCCCTGCCTCAGGAAACCAAACAGATGCTATGCTTTAAAAATTCATAACTCTGCACTGTTTCAAGTGTCAGGAAAGCCCAGGACAGAGAGAGCCCTCTAAGATCGCTCGGCAACAGAGCCCTGGGCTGGCTCAGCCGGGGTCCCCGGCACCTGGCCCTGTGCTGGGCGGGGGGGCGGCAACCCCTACACAAAAGGGAGTCGGGCTACCTTGGGGGCTCCCACCTTCCCCATCTCATCCCATCCCACCTCGGGTCTCTTCCCTGTCTCTGCTCTGACTTTCGTCTCGCCCCAGTCTCTTCCTCCCCATGTTGGGGCCAGGCCCCTGTGACTTACCTGGCACTCAGGCCCAGGGCAGAGGGGATGGGCCTGCAGCTCAGTGGCTCTAGGCTCCCCCATGGGCTCAAGCACTTGCCCTGGCCTTCCCGGGCCCCTCCCACGTCAGCCCAGCACACCGCCTCTGCCCCTGCACCTTGCCCCCCTGCCACCCCCACACAGGGCCCAGAGCGCTCCTCTGGCGCACAGGCACAGACTCTTCTCGGTGGCTTGGGCCAGGGCCCCTGGAGAGTCCTCCCCGGGACTGGCACCCGGCGAGGTCTGAGCCTGCCCCCGTCCGCAGGTTCTCGGGCAGCCAGCACTGCGGCCACATCCACTGTGCCTACCAGTACCGCGAGCACTACCACTGCCTCGACCCCGAGTGCAACTACCAGGTACGGCCTCTCGGGCACTGCCTGCCGCTGCCCACCGGCACGGCCACAGCGGGGCATCCCAGAAGTGGGACACGCGCTTGGCTCTGCTCAGGCTGCGGGAACTTAACTCGGAAACTACCAGCCTGTCCGCGCTCCCAGGTTCCCGCCCACAAGGCACCTAGTAGGGCCTCGAGCCCCCTGCTTCCCGGTGACATTAATTCAGGTTCCCATCCCTTGAGTCTGCCAAGCACCGAGGCCTGTGCCAGACAGCCTTGGTACCTTATCTAATTGGCCTTCCCAGTGTCCGTAGGAGGTTGGCAGTACTGCCCCAGTTCATAGATGATGACGGAAGTTCAGATGGATTGTCACTTATATTCAAAGCCACTGCTGGTAGCGCAGAACCAGTGAAAGTGAGGGGAGTGGGGACAGTCTGCACGGGGGCTGCTCCCTGTCTCGCCAGGGCGCCCAGCTGGCGCAGCCCACAGGTGGCATGAGGCTGGGGGAGTCACCATCAGAGCTCCCCCCCTTAACAGCTCGGTCCAGTTCATCCCCTCTGCTCCTGGGCTTGGCTGTCGGGCACCTGAGGAGAGGGCAGGGAAGAGTCTGCGGTTCTGGAGCCTTTGGAATTGTTCCCTCCAAGGTCCAGCGAGCTGGCCCTGGGGCAGTCCGGGCTGCCCCAACCCTAGTGAGGTTATTTATAGGGAGACCAGAGGGCCCTGGGGCCAGCAGCCGGCCTGGCGCACTTGGCCCGAAGGCAGGCCAGGTTCCTGCCAACCCGGCCCTCTCCCGGCAGCGGTTCACGAGCAAGCAGGACGTGATCCGGCACTACAACATGCACAAGAAGCGGGACAACTCTCTGCAGCACGGCTTCATGCGCTTCAGCCCGCTGGACGACTGCAGCGTCTACTACCACGGCTGCCACCTCAACGGGAAGAGCACCCACTACCACTGCATGCAGGTGCCCACCCTGGCCCGCTCCGCCCCTGACCACGAGCCTCCCTGCCTCCCACCCCGGGACGGGGAGGGCAGCGGGCGCGTGCAGGGTCCCGGGGGCCTGGGCTGGGGCAGCGGCTGGTGGGCCAGGGCGGGGCCTTCCCCATGGCCATACTTGGTGTGGGTGAGACTCCGCGGGCTGTTTATACAGACCGACATTTTTCAGGCTTTAAAACCAAGAGCCGTGTTGCAAATGGTTCCCGAGGAGGTTTTGTTTAATTCTTTGTTTTAATGCCACGCAGAGTCTGGGCTTTTTCAAGGTGTCAGGTCCAGGGGGAGCGACTTTGGGTTGCAAATAGCAGCCGCCGTGCCCCCCCCGGCATTTGTCAGGGGGTTGTTATGGGCTCCGTGAGACAACCTGGGCCAGGAGGAGAGGGGGGCGCGCTCTCCGGGCTCTGAGATGGTGCAGACACTGGCACGGCCCAGCCTTCAAGAGTGCTCAGATTCCACTGGTTTTTACTCAATATGGCAACATTGCCTCCCTTGGGCCAGCTGGGGTGGGGTGGGCAGGGCCCTGTGCCAGGAATCATCCACGAAGCCAGTCCCTGGGCTAAAGGTGATGGCCAGGCCCCAGGTCCAGCTCTGCCCACCCCCGGGTGCTGTAGAGGCAGAGCCACAGATTGGGACTCCAAAGCCACCTCTTGTGGGACGGGGTTGCCACGCATGGGCAGGAGGCTGTCCCGGGTCCCCGAAGGCAGGCCGACCCTCAGCACAGGCAGGGCCCGGCCCCGGAGGCTCTTAGAGGTTTTCTCCTGTGGTTCCCTGGTGAACCGTCTCAGTCCCCCAGCGGGTGCTCACCGGTGCAGGAGCCCCCCCCAGGGAGGCGAGCTGTCCGAGGCCCCAAGACCCCAGCCGCATCCACCAGGGCAGCCTCGCCGACCTTGGCCCAGGGGGGCCTGGCCTCCGTTTCCCTGACAGCCAGTCCGGCCCCCGCAGGTGGGCTGTAACAAGGTGTACACGAGCACGTCGGATGTGATGACGCACGAGAACTTCCACAAGAAGAACACGCAGCTGATCAACGACGGCTTCCAGCGCTTCCGAGCCACCGAGGACTGCGGCACGGCCGACTGCCAGTTCTACGGGCAGAAGACCACACACTTCCACTGCAGGTAAGCGGGGGCGGGGACGGGGGGTGGGAACGGGACCAGGCCTGAGAGAGGGCTCTGGGCCTCGCGTCCCCGAGGGAGCGGGCACAGGAGTAGAGGGCTGCCCCGAGTCCCTGTCCTGGCTTCCCGCCAGGTCTTCCGTGGGAGACCTGACCTCCTGGGCCCTGATGGGAGCAAAGTGGGGCCTCCTTCTGGCCCCACGAGGCCGCGTGACAGGCTCCCAATGTCCTGCCCAGGCGCCCTGGCTGCACGTTCACCTTCAAGAACAAGTGTGACATCGAGAAGCACAAGAGCTACCACATCAAGGACGATGCCTACGCCAAGGACGGCTTCAAGAAGTTCTACAAGTACGAGGAGTGCAAGTACGAGGGCTGCGTGTACAGCAAGGCCACCAACCACTTCCACTGCATCCGCGCCGGCTGCGGCTTCACCTTCACCTCCACCAGCCAGATGACCTCGCACAAGCGCAAGCATGAGCGCCGGCACATCCGCTCCTCGGGCGCGCTGGGGCTGCCGCCCTCGCTGCTGGGCGCCAAGGACACGGAGCACGAGGAGTCCAGCAACGACGACCTGGTGGACTTCTCTGCCCTGAGCAGCAAGAACTCCAGCCTCAGCGCCTCCCCCACCAGCCAGCAGTCCTCTGCCTCCTTGGCTGCCGCTGCCGCCGCCGAGGCGGCGCCCAGCGCCACCAAGCCCCCCAACAGCAAGATCTCGGGGCTGCTGCCCCAGGGCCTTCCTGGCTCCATCCCCCTGGCACTGGCCCTCTCCAACTCAGGCCTGCCCACCACGGCGCCGTACTTCCCCATCCTTCCGGGCCGCGGGAGCGCCTCCCTGCCCGTGGGCACCCCCGGCCTCATGAGTGCCATGGCGTCGGGGGCGGGGGCCTCGGCGACCCCTGACTCGCCTGCTCTGGCTGCCTCGGGAGCTGGTGACTCAGCCCCTGCCGCCGCCACCTCTGTCTCGGTGCCCCCTGCCTCCATCATGGAGAGGATCTCCGCGAGCAAGGGCCTCATCTCGCCTATGATGGCCAGGCTGGCCGCGGCCGCGCTCAAGCCCTCTGCCACCTTTGATCCAGGTGAGCAGACTGGGCCCTGCCCAGGAAGCTAGCGCCTTAGCGACCCCAGGCACCCCCTGGCCTCGGGGTGCAGGGCAGGGGCAGGGGAGTGTCGGGCAGAGGCCTCTTCCCACCCTCTGCACCCCAACCCCTTGCCCCTCCAGCCCCCTCTCTGCCTTGTCTCTGACCCTCCTGTTGATTTCCTATTGACGCTCCTCGTTCTGACCTGCCCACTCCCGGCAGCTCTTGCCCCCGCCACCTCCTCTGTGATGTGGGGGCGATAATCCTGGCCTCCTGGCCTCCTAGCATGGCTGTGCCTCCAAGGCAGCTGCCAGCTGCCAGCTGCCCCGCACCCTGGGCTCTCACCCTGCCGAGTCACAAGTCCAGCCCCTGATGGGAGCGGCCCTGGCGTCCCAGCTTTCCCTAGGGCTTCCTCTGCATGACTCGGGGTTGGGGGCGGGGCACGAGTCCAGCTCAAGGGCGGGTGGCGACACTTCAGGAACACTCAGGGAGGTTCGCGCCCGGGCGCCCCTCGGGGCTGAGGATGGCGTTGCCGGGCCCTGCTTCTTGGCCTGTCCCGTCCGGGAGAGCTCCCCGCGGACACGGACACGTGCTGTGCTGCACTGTCCGGCATGGTAGCCGCGAGTCGTGTGTGGCTGCTGGGGGCTCAAATACGGCGAGTGTAACCAAGGAGCCAGGCCCAGCTGGAATTTCTTCCATTTTAGCCACACCATCGGCCCCCGCGAGGGGCAGCCCTCCTTCGAGCAGATCCTCACAGCTTCTGCTCTTTTAAAAATCATTTCTGCTTTTGTTTCCCCTGGAGGTGTTTTTGGCTTTTCCGTTTCACCCGCTCCTCTCCTGTTTGCCCCGCCTCCACGGCGCTAGCATTAGGCGGGTCCTCAGGTCTGGGACCTGGCTCCGTGTGTGCGTTCGTGCGTGCGTTCGTGCGTGCGTTCGACAGCCACCAGCGCTTGCTGAGGGCCGTGGCAGGGGAGCAGACAGACAGAAGTCCCGCCTCGCGGAGCCGAGGGAACAGTGGGGGGATAGTTTCTGGGCACACGGCTGGAAGCTGGCAAAGTGGCGACTCGGACCTCAGCAGTCCGGCTCCTGAGCCCGTGCGTCCTGCTCCCGCATGAGACTGTCTTGACACCGGCCATGACCCAGGGGGGTCCCTGTGGCCCAGACCTCCCAGAAGGCTGCCAGGGCTTGGCGGGGCAGCTGGGCCCTCTTTCCCTGGGGACGGTGGGCAAGTGACTTTGGGGAGCTGCCGGAATGTGGACAGTGCGAGTTCTGAAAACTGTCATATCCCCAGTGGGCTGCTCCAGTCAGCCGGCAACTTGGAGAGACCCACCTTCCACTCCTGGGAGGAACATCGGGGCTGCCCAGGGCGACACCCCTCGGGCCAGGTGCCTGCAGGCTTGGGTGGGGCCCCTCCAAGGCCACACTGGGCTTAGTGGCCAGACTGCCAGTACTTGCTTTTCAATAGAAAACTCTTCCCCAAAAGGAAGGTCAAGCAAAGAGGAAGAGGGCTCGTTTTCCTTTATTTTTTAATAAAATGCCACTTGCTGTCTGTGAAGCAGCTCTCTGTCAGCTGCAGCGCCTGGGGGCAGATTAATATTTCAGTCACTTGGGGATTATGGAGAAAGGCGGGGTGGACATGCTCCTGCCAGCGACTTCTTTTGCCCCAGTCAGCTCGGCCTCCCAGACCCTCTGCCCATCCTGCTCCAGCCTCTTCCCCGCGCCCACACCCTGACGGCTCCCACCCGACCCTGCGGTCCAGCCCGGCCTCGTATCCCTACCCTGGACAGCTTGATGGGCGAGGTCACGCAGTTTGAACCGCTTTGATTGGCTGTCAGCTCCCATAGCCCTGACCCAGCAGATGCCCCTTGTAGGCATGCTCAGTGGAAGGCAGGGCCGTCGCCCCGGCAACAGCGGGATGGGGGCCTCCGGAGGGGGTGCAGCTCCCAGTCTAGATCTGCCACTTTCCCTCAGCGTTAACAGAGTCTTTAATAAAAGCCTAAGCGGCAGCCCCACAAATTGACTGTGACAGTCGGTGGAGAAAATGAAGAGCCCCCACGCCCGGCCCGGCCCCCTCCCCAGCCTCCCACCCTTCTCGTCCAGGAGGCCCTGAGCCTGGACAACTTTGACATAATTTTGCAATAATTATCACTTGAAGAATTGCCATGCAGGGGTGAGCGTCACAGGTGATCAAGTCAGTGGGGAGAGTCGCTGACCAGCTGCCAGGGCTCCCCAGGGGCCCCAGCCCACCCAGCCTGCTGCCCTCCCTTCTGGGGGTCCCGGTCTGTGCCCAACACGAAGCCCTCGGCCCCTCTAACACCATCTTCCCTCCCCTCCCCTGTAGGAAATGGGCAGCAGGCCACTCCTGCCAGGTTTCCCCCGGCCCCAGTGAAGCAGGAGCCCGCTGAGAATGCTGGCGCCCCAGGGTCCCTCGAGGCCTCCCAGGACCGCAGTGTAGACCTGACTGTGAAGGAGCCCAGGTGAGGCCAGGCGGGGCCTCCCTGCTCCGCCCCCCTGCAGGAGGCTCAGGGTACAGCACCCTCAGAGCCAGACTCCACAGGGGACAGGGGCCAAGCCCTCCTGGCAAGGGGTCACCCCCTCCCTGCCCAGCCAGATGTAGCAGGCTGGCTGGAGCCCCTGGACTGGGCTGGGAGGGACGAGGCTCTGGGCTCTGTCCCGCGTACGTCTGAGCTGAAGCCCCTTGGTTTGTGTGTTCCAGTAATGAATCAAATGGCCATGCAGTCCCGGCAAATTCATCTCTTTTATCCTCGCTTATGAATAAGGTAAGAGTCATCTATCACACGCCTCCCATTCCCCCACCCAGAGAAATTAAAGTCATGCTGGGGGGTGGGGGGATGTGTTTGTTTTTTAATGTTTTGCCTCTAATAAGATGAGTTTGTACCATTTAAATTTTGAGGCCATTTTTCATCGGATATAATTTCAGAGCCACTGCTTACAAATTAATTTAATGAACTGGCTGAAGAAATATATTCCAGCCTCTGACACCCTTTTTTTCCCTTCAGACAGAGGGCTCCAGAAGCTTTTCCAGAGCCCTCGAACTTCTTTCTCTGTTAGTTATTAATGTTATTTACTTATTTATTTTATATGTATGTTTTTTTGTTTGTTTAAAAAGGGATGGGGGAGGGGGACCAAAGTGGGGGCAAAGCATCAATTTCCACTTTTCAGGTTGAGTAATGGTCTCGGACGCCTTCCGCAGAGGTCGCTCCGGAATATTTATTTTAAATAATGCAGGGTCTTTGTAAATTATACATCATCTCAAATATATTTCCCCCCTTCACATGATAAATTTGACTACAGCAAGATTAATTTGGTTACCGAGCACAAGTGACTGTTGAGGAGGGAGCCGGGCCTGGGCCGGACACGGTGGGGAGGGGCCCGGGCGGGGCCCCGGGCAGGGGAGGAGCCTCCCGCTGCCCTCTGCCCCCTGCCCCCTGCCACGCACCCGGTCCCTGTCCCCTCGCTCCCACTGGCTCTGTGCTCTCCTTTCTTCGTCTTAGGTCCTGCCCCTGCACCCCCTCGCCCCTTCCTGTGGGAGCCTCGGTCCAGCCCCCCTCCCCGCTCCCCCTCCTCACCCAGCAGCTCCCAGCTGTCTCCATCTGACCCCAAGAGCCTCCTGCCCTCCCCCTCAGCTCCTCCTTTGTGTGCCTTCTCTTGTTCTCAAGGAATTCGTAGGGGTTCCCCCCCAGCCCTCCTCCTCCTCCTGCACTTCTTTTGAAAGCGTGGCAGGAAGATAACCAGGGAGCCGTGAAGTCTAGGGAAAGCTGGACTGGAGGGGACCCGAGCCTCAGCCTCGCCTCCGCCGGAGTGCCGGCTCCTGGCAGCGCTGGGTTTCCGCAGGAGCCCTGGCCGCGCCCGGGGCCCAGGCAGCGTCCACGCCGACAGGGCCTTTCCACGGCCGGGGCCACATGGGCCCCGCCTCCTGTCCTTCCCGCTGCCAGCTCTGCTGTGCTCTGCCCGGTTGTGAGAGACCCAGGTGGCCCAGAGCTGCTGCTGCTCCCGGGGTAGCCAGGCCTGTGCCCTGAGGTCCCCTAGCCCCAAGCGTGGCCCCTGTCCTCCCCACAGATGTCTCAGGGCAACCCCACCCAAGGCAGCTTGTTCAACATCAAGGCGGAAGCCGAGGGGAGCCCCGCCGTGGAGTCCTCGCCCTTCCCAGGCAAGGCCATGAAGGCGCTGGTCCAGGAGAAGCTGTCGGAGCCCTGGAAGGTGTACCTTCGCAGGTGAGGGGCTGGCAAGGAGAGCGAGCAGGAGGGAGGGGCTGTGCCCCCCGTCCTGGTGGCCGGCGCCGAGCCGCACCACGCACCCCGGCCTTGCCAGAGCCCCGGTGTCTCCTCTGACCCGCCGACTCCTCTGGCCAGGTTTGGTACCAAGGACTTCTGCGACGCCCAGTGTGACTTCCTTCACAAGGCCCACTTCCATTGCGTGGTGGAGGAATGTGGCGCGCTTTTCAGCACCCTGGACGGGGCCATCAAGCATGCCAAGTGAGTTGGGGTCCTCGGGAGGGGCCATTTAAACCCGGCCCCATTTATCCATGCGGGGTTCTGGGCTGGGCAGGGCTGGGGGGCCGCACAGGCCACACCCTGCCTCCCGCACAAGACCCGTGCTCACTTCCCACCAGAAATGAACCCAGAAGCTGGGCTGGCTTCTCAAACGGTGCTGCCCGGAAACAGGCAGGCTTCCCCGTCCTCCCCTGCTCAGGCCCCAGCCAGGCCCTCTGAGCTCGCCCAGGCCCAGGGCAGCCTCGGCCCCTCCGCAGTGCTTGCTGCAGAGACCCAGCTCTGACCCAGGCAGGGACCCTCGGTGAAGGCCTTTTCAAGCCAAAACACTGCACGTGTAGATTCTTTATGACCTAAAAATAAGGACATTCATAAACCCCTTGAGCTGCAAAGCGGCAAGCCCAGCCACCTATTGTAACTGAACTCAGAAATCAGAAGCATTTAAAGCAGATCGTCCCCGCTCCCCAAGGCCCAGACCGGGCCCCCTGCCAGGCCGCCTCCGCCGCCGTCTGCGGGAGCCGGCTTCAGACCCGGAGATCCACCTCTGAATTTCCGGGCAGGTTTTGGAAGGATGGGCTTTGTCCGCCATGTCCTGCTGTCCCCTGGTCTCCTCCGAGTAGGGAGGAGTTAGGGACAGGCACATCAGGAAGGTCACAGACAGGAAGCTGTAGTCGGGACTGAGCAAGGAGCCCGGGTCCTGGATTGGGGGACACAGTTCTGTCTCAGCCCTTCCCTGCTGGTGGGGACTGGCCCTGGGGATGAGATGGGGACACTGGGCCCCTGGGCTTCTGAGGCAGGGCCCACCACCCTCAGGCCTGCCTGGCAGAGAAGGGCTGACCTGCTCGGGGTCCCCACCCCTCCCCACCTGAGACTCCCCCATTCTGCCTCTTGCAGCTTCCACTTCCGGACGGAGGGAGGAGCCGTGAAAGGAAATGCGGAGGCTTCCTTCCCAGCCTCGTCTGCTGAGACCAAACCTTCCTTGGCCCCCTCGTCCCCTCCGGCACCTCCCGTCACCACAGCGACGGTGTCCTCTCTGGAGGGGCCAACACCCAGCCTGGCCACGGTGCCCTCCACCCCCACCCTGCTCGCCTGGAAGCAGCTGGCTTCCACCATCCCCCAGATGCCTCAGATTCCAGCGTCCGTGCCTCACCTGCCCACTTCACCCTTGGCAACGACCTCTTTAGAGAACGCCAAGCCCCAGGTCAAACCCGGATTCCTCCAGTTCCAGGAGAAGTGAGTCCCTCGATGAGCCGGGAGCCCCGTGCCCCCCGCGTGTCTCGGGAGTAGGTGCTAGCCAGGAGCGCCGAGGAGCTGCGGCTCCCCAGCCCGCAGTTAGCCCTGGCCGTCCTCAGCCTCTCTGGGACACGGTCATCAGGCGATGTCCTTCTAGCCAAAGAAGCGGCTGCTCTGACCTCACTGCCTGTCCCCAGAGCAGGTGGCCAGGGTGGGGGGAGACTGTGGTGGTGGCGGCCACTGTTACTGAGGGCCAGTGGTGAAGCTACGAGGGCCGACTCGGGTGGGCCAGGAGTGGGGGGTCCTCGCCTGCAAGGAAGGCCGCGTCTCCCTCCAGGCCCCCCTCTCGGTCTCCTCCGTGGCCCACACCCATGGCTGAGTCTCTGCAGGGCAGACCAAGTCAGGGGTTGGGCGGAGGCCCCCTCCAGGACCACGTCCCCCTGCGCAGTGGCCTGAGCTCTCAGGGGTGGAAGGGACCTTCCTCACTCAATGGTGGTGGCTACTTGCGGCGAGAACGGCGACTCTGTATCGTTACATGTGCGGCTTCCTGTTCTCAATAAAAGTAATAAATTGGATGTGAACACACACCACCTGAGTGGCAGCTGTCCTCCCTCTCGGAGCACCTGGGGCTGGGCCCACAGCATGGGAGGGGCCTCCGCTCCCCTCCCCCCTCTCCTCGCCTCCCCCCCCCCGCCCCCCCGCACTCACCGCCCCAGAGTGGCAGCCGTCTTAGCCTGCCACACCTGGTCAGGGCTCCCACCGGGTCCCATGGCGGGGGTGGGGCGGCCATGCGAAGCCAGGGCAGGCGGCTGGAGCGCAGCGCCCTGCGTGCCCGTTTGCAGCCCTGGGGGCACAGTTCTGGGGCGGGGGCTGGGCCCAGCCTTCCTCCCGCCCTGCCAGCCCCACCACTCCGCTGGCTTGTGCGGTTCTGTGAGTGGGTGGGGAGCCCTAGCCGTTGTGACCTCGCGGGACCTGACACCAGGCACACATTCCCCCTGGCCCGGGCCCTAGGGTAGCAAAGCTTCCTGGTAGGGCCGCCCGTCCGTCTGCACCCTGTCAGTCAGCCACATCCAGGGCCATCCCCGCGCCATGCCAGCCAGGCCTCGCTGGCGCCCTGCCAGGGCTGGCAGCGCCATCCCTCATTTTCATATCCAAGAAGTTACTGCAGACATCCTTATCTATAATCCTGAGGTGTGGCCACGGAAACTACGTGTCCCAGCATGCAATGCTCTGGGCAGCCTGCAACTGTAATCCCTCATGCGCCATCCAAACTCCAAAAAGAAGGCAGGAATGCATGCTGGGATCTGTAGTATCCTCGGGCTGAGTCATCCTGCTGAACAGGAGGGCAGCCCAGGGACCATTCCTCTTGATTGCTTCGGCAGGGCCTGAGGGCAGAGCCCAGCACGAGGAAATGTCAGGACACTGGCGGGGAGGGCACCGGGAATGCCAATGACCTTCTGGGCCGTGGTTTCATTCCAGCGATCCCTGCCTCGCGACGGACTGCAAGTACGCCAACAAGTTCCACTTCCACTGTCTCTTTGGGAATTGCAAGTACGTCTGCAAAACCTCCGGCAAGGCCGAGTCTCACTGCCTGGACCACATCAACCCCAACAACAGCCTGGTGAACGTGCGAGACCAGTTTGCTTACTACTCCTTGCAGTGCCTCTGCCCCAACCAGGTCAGCGCCCCGAGGAGGGAGGCAGGGGCGGGGCGGGGCGGGGAGGAACAGAGTTCCTCGTGCCCTCTTCGAATCGGCCTCCTCTAGACTCTGGAAGGGACACCGCCAGCCCCTGGAGAGCCCGGGCAGGGGTTCAGATCAGTGCTCAGTAGGTAGAGTCTGTGTCATTTCATCCGAACCCTCCTTGGTGACTCCATGCTGGGCAGCCGCTGTGCTCTTGGCATCATGCTTCCTCCTGGAACTAGTGAGGTCCCCTTTCCCCAAAGGCCTGGATTTTAAAATAGGCACATTGGACACACAGAGAGACTGAACTGTCTGTGCCCGGGACAGGAAGGGCAGCTCGGATTGGCCAGAAAGGCCTACCCCCGTTGTGGTGAGCACGTCGAGGGGTCTGGACCTAGGTCTGGGCACACAGAGAAGAGCTAGGATAGATGAGTGGCGTCTGCTCTGGGTGTGGCTCTAGAGGCAGATGGCAGTAATACCAGATAGGGTGTTGTAGTCAAACGACAAATGGGACATGCTGCTTTTTGGCACGTGAAAGGTCTTCCCCCGATTGTGTTTCCTGGGCGTGAGCATGGAGAGACACTTATGCAAGGGGCCCGCCGCAGCCCATAGG
This sequence comes from Mormoops blainvillei, assembly GCA_004026545.1. NCBI lineage: Eukaryota > Metazoa > Chordata > Mammalia > Chiroptera > Mormoopidae > Mormoops > Mormoops blainvillei. The sequence continues at coordinate 22,715 of PVJD01001882.1, read as the reverse complement.
CCTGGGGCAGCTGGGAGCTCCCGGAGCCAGCCTGTGATGCTGACCCCCCGTCCCCCCTAACCCCTGCAGCACTGCGAGTTCCGGATGCGTGGGCACTACCACTGTCTCCGGACCGGCTGCTACTTTGTGACCAACATCACCACCAAGCTACCGTGGCACATAAAGAAGCACGAGAAAGCCGAGCGGCGGGCAGCCAATGGATTCAAGTACTTCACCAAGCGCGAGGAGTGCGGCCGGCTAGGTACCGAGAGCCGGGGCTGGGGGCAGGGACTTGCAGCAGGTGGCAGGGCTGTGGCTCTGGCCCCTGGGGCCCAGTGGCCTGGGTCACTTCTCTTGGCAACTCCCTCCTGCCCCTGCACATCAGGCTCCATGTTTTGTTAAAAATGTCACAGACACCGCAGGCCCAGCAATGTCACACTGGGAAAACAGTCAAACCTGAGAGCCCGTGAAAAGGGGTGCGCGTGACGTGGACGACTACACCCACCCCGGGGGGAGGCTGTCCAGGCCTGGACGTAGCTCTCTTTCCTTTTCTTTTAGGAGGGCTCTCCAGGGAATGTTAGGAGCTTCTGAGTCCCCTGTCCTGGGATCGTTGTGCGCGGCTTCCCGGCGGGGGTTTTGCCTGCGGTGCGCCGCGGCCCTCCGCACGTGCGTTTGTTCAGCCGCAGACACGGCGGGACGACCGCGTGCAGGGCTCGCACTGTTGCAGGAGGTTGTGGGGGCGAGGGGTTAGCAGCAGCAGCTCAGCGCTGTTTTTTTGTATCTGATGTGACCAGCGCTGTTCTCAGTGCCGGGGACATTGTGGGACAAGCAGGTTCGTGGCGGGCCGAGCCCAGAGCATCTCTGACTTGGGGTGACCCAGAAGGAAGTGACCATGGAGCTGGTAGGAGCAGGCCATAGATGGCCCCGAGCTGGGCAGCAGATGCCTCGACTTAACTCTACCGGGGACAGTCGGGCCCCTGCAGGGAAGCTGCCCCCCACTAATCCTTGGCACAGAGCCCCTCAACCTCTGCCGGCCCCGGGGATGTCTGCGGGGAGGGGTTCCAGGGCTGGAGGGCAGAGGGCAGAGCCCACTCTCCCGCCTTAGGATGGAGCCTCGACAGGCCTGTCAGCAGTGGCCCAGCAGGCTGGGCAGAGACCCCTGGCCCACAGGCGAGCCCGGGGGCGACCCAGACGGTCACAGCTGCAGGGTCCTCGGCAGAACAGGTGGGGCCGCTCGCTGCTGCACACTGGCCCTTCCACAGGGGAGGGCGAGGTACCCAAAGCCAACTGGCAGAAAAGACAGGACACGGACCTTTCCTCCACGTATTAGCTCAAGAAGAATTCATGACCCCGGAGAGGGTGGGGTAACCATGGCAACAGATGTCAACACTCAGTGGCCTGTGCTGTTTCCGGGCTCAGTTTGCAGGTGTCAGGGTAGTCTGTAGTTGCTGTTATTTACTCAACTTTGGGTGTTTTGGGTGCTCACTGGGGCCAAACAAAGCTGGGGGATGATATAAGACACCTGGCCAGCTCAGGTGCCATGGCAACAGACAGGCCCTCACCTGCCCTTCGCTGATACTGTTTCAGTCCTGCCTGTTCTGTTTGTTCTCAGCCCAGAGCACAGCCGGGTGGAGGTGGGAGGGGGCCGAGCGGAGGGCCAGCCGGCCTGCGGCCGTCCGAACAAGACCTGGGGGCGGGCAGCACCCGGCCCACCAGTGGAGGTGTGGAGACAGGCAGTGTGCTGGGAGGTGGCTGGCCTGGTGGACAGGTCATCATCAGTGTCTTTTTCCCTGGATCCCATGGACCTGTCAGTGTTTGGGGCAGGAGATGGGGGCCAGCCTGCCTTTGTCACATGCCTCTCTGCTAGGCTGGAGGAGTAGGGAACGAGCCCCCTTCATAGGAATGCCACCTCGGGGGACGTGCCTTTTCCCAAAGGCCATCTGCCCTGCGGGCCCTGCTCCCCCGCACCCAGAACAGTCCCCGACACGCAGTAGGCGCCCCGAGCCTTGGCCAGCTGAGCGGGGCTCATGGCTGAGTGGGCTGTGTCCACAGGCTGCAAGTACAACCAGGTGAACAGCCACTTCCACTGCATCCGCGAGGGCTGCCAGTTCTCCTTCCTGCTCAAGCACCAGATGACCTCCCACGCCCGGAAGCACATGCGGAGGATGCTGGGGAAGAACTTCGACCGAGTGCCCCCCTCCCAGGTGAGAGCCCGGCCCAGGCAGGCCGCCCCGCCCCCACCCAGGTCCCACTCCTGCTTCCCAGTGGTGGGCCACGCCGCCAGGATTAACAACCTGCCCCCCCGTGGGCCACACAGCCCCCAACCCGGCTTCTTCAGGGCCCCGCCTCCTTTCAGGGCCCCCCGAGCCTGATGGACACCGAGACAGATGAGTACATGGATTACACCGGCTGCAGCCCGGGCGCCGTGTCCTCCGAGTCGTCCACCATGGACCGGAGCTGCTCCAGCACCCCTGTGGGCAACGAGAGCACTGCCGCAGGTGAGGGGGCGGCCGGGGGTGCCGGGCAAGGGTCAGGCCAGGCAGGGACCGAGGGGGCCCGGGAGTTCCCGCCTGGGCCAGAGCCTTCCTCCCAAGGCCACCAGCACTGCTGGGCCCATTTTAGGACAGGAGGTTCAGGGTCAAGTGATCTCAAAGGAAGTCAGGCCAGTGTGCAGCAGGGCCAGCTGGTCTGGGACATGGGTCACTGAGGCCACCCCCTGCCACCCTACCTGCTTCCCCAGCACTCTGCCCTCAGTTTCAGCTTCCGGGAGAGCCCCCCGCCAGCGAGCTGGGCCTGGGAATGCCCAGGGCTCGAGGCACATGCCTACCTCGCCCGGCCCTGGCACCCCTCTGGTCCTTCTGCCGTTGTCCCCAGCAGGGTCCTTGGGCCCTAGAGCAGGGCCACACCCAGGCAGGGCTCTGCTGCAGGCCCTCGCCAAGCCCGTGACCTCTCTGTGCACTGCCTCCCCCTCCTGTTCTGTCTCCTGCCACCTCCTCCCCTCTCTTCTCTGTGGCGCCTCTCTGCTCCTCATCTGTCCACGTATTTTCATGTCATACTTGCTTCTACCATTGGGTTTCTCATTTTGGTTCTTTTTTGTTTGTTTCCTCTTTGTTTTGTTTTGTTTTGTTTTCTGCTTTTCTCCACCCTCTCCAGGCTGCCCGGCTCCTCCTCCTCCTCCTCTTCCTCCTCCTGCTGCCGCCGGTGACCAGGCCGCCCGCGTGGCTCCACCGCCCCCACTGACCCCACCCTTCTCCCCGGCCGTGCTCCGGGCGCCCCTCCCCGCCCTCCCATGCCTCTTCTCTCCACCCTGTCTCTCATACTCTCTGCTCAGTGCCGCTCTCGGAGCCACCCGGGGCCTGGCCCACCCCATCAGCAGCCCGCCCAGCTTCCCGCCCGTCACTGCCACTCCAACTCCAGTAAAAAGTGACGTCCCCCTAGTTCAGGACGCTGCAGGTAATGCACACATGCCTTCTCGCCAGTGTCTGTTGCCCCAGCCAAGCCCCGAGGCTGGGGGTCCAGGAGCTGCCCCTTTTCTGTGGCCTGCTGGGCCAAGGACAGGGCCACCTTCCACCTCTCGCAGCGCAGCTCCCTGAAGACGGGAGATCCTGGCCTCTCACCCAGGGCCTGCTCCTCTCTCAGCGGCCGCCTGGCGCTGGGCGGACCTGAACATCGCCCCTGGGGTTCCCTGGGATTCGCCCCATCTCGGCAACTGGCCATAGCCCCAAGGCAGCGGTGCCTGCCCCACCCCGAGATTCCTGCAGCCGGGCAGAGCCTGCCCCCCGAGCTTGGGAGTTCACCTGGGACCCTGCCCGGGGGAGGCGGACAGTGTTCTTGGGAGGGTTGCTGGTGCCTGGGACCTGCCGGGGTTCGGAGGGTCCTGACATCAGCCTGAAGCCCCAGCCCGGGAGCCAAGCAGGAGGAGGGGCAGCCTGTGGCCCAGACCCTGCACGGTGCTCAATGGCAGAGGCACCTCCTGCCGCACCCAGGGTCTGCTGCTCCCCACCAGTGGGACCTGCCCTCCCCTGTCCCCTGGTGTGGCCGTTCCCCCCAGCCCTGCCTCTCCGTCCGTCCGTTCATTCTTGCTTCACATTCTGCCTGAGGGCCAGGCCCAGGGGTACGGCAGACAGCAGGGCAGCGGGTCCCCCTGGCGGGATTCGGCCCATAGAGAGCTCTGCTGCCGCCACAACCAGGTGGGGCCCTGGGACCCCAGACCCCAAGCAGCCACCTCTCCCCCACCTGCTTTTCTAGGCCCCAGGCCCTCCCTTGCCCCCTGCCAGGGACCCCCGCCTCACTGCAGTCCTAGGTTTCTCTCACCTGCTAAGGGTGGGTGACAGGCTCCCAAATGGGCAGGGCAGCAGGGGGTGCTGTGGCGGCGGGCCCCCACTGCATGGGGCTAGGCCGGAGAGCGTCTCTGTTTCTGGCAAGTCGGGGGAAAATGCCAGGTCTGCTGCCCCTTCCGCCTGACTGTGCAGCCCGGGGCTGCCTTCCCCTCCCCCTGCGGCTCTGAGGGTCCCCTCACCCAGAAAGGGGGTGACAGAAGCACAGCCACTGTTGAGTGGACAGCCCTGGCAGTGGGGCATCCTGTACATAGGACACCTCCCCACTGCCTGAGCCCTGCTCCAATCCTGGCCCCGCAGCCGAACAGCCCTCTCCTGACTCGCTGGGTGCAGAAAACCCCAGCAAGACCTTAAAGAAACTTCTGGTCCCAAGGAGAAGACAGTGTCCCTTGGGGCAGGGAGTTAGAGCTCCAGACAGCCCAGGGCCCCTGGGCACCCCTTTGCAAGTACGCTGGTCCCACGTGCAGATAGGCGGCCCCAGGGAAATTGGTCAGCGGGCGGCGGGGAGAAGGAGCCGTCCTGTCCCTCATTAGAGGCCGACGTGTGATGGCGTCCTGGCCCCCGTCCAACTTGGGTAATTACCCTCTGCCGGCCTGGACTCTCCCTTCAGCTTCAATTAGCACCAGGACGCGTCCTCACTTCCCACCCAAACTGGCCAGGAAGCAGTAGCCACATCCCCCAGAGTGGCAGACGCCTGTGTGGCCGTCCTGCAGACACGGATAATGCGAGGGGGAGCCCGGGGCTCCCAGGCTGTTCTGGGTGGGGGGGGCGGGTTGTAGTGGGAGAGGCCCTGCACCACAGCTGTGGAAAGACCAGGCGTGGTCGCTAAATGCTGCCTTCTGCCCCCACCGTGCCTGACTCGGGGGCCTTGCCTGGGTGGGACCCTGGGAATGGTGCCCACAGGGGCACTGACCTCCGCTGCCCCCCCCCCCCCCCCCCCAGGGAACACCATCTCCATGCCCACAGCCTCCGGGGCCAAAAAGCGCTTCTGGATCATTGAGGACATGTCACCTTTCGGGAAGCGGCGCAAGACGGCCTCCTCTCGCAAGATGCTGGACGAGGGCATGATGCTGGAGGGCTTCCGGCGCTTTGACCTCTATGAGGACTGCAAGGACGCGGCCTGCCAGTTCTCGCTCAAGGTCACCCACTACCACTGCACGCGTGAGAACTGCGGCTACAAGTTCTGCGGGCGCACACACATGTACAAGCACGCGCAGCACCACGACCGCGTGGACAACCTCGTGCTGGACGACTTCAAGCGCTTCAAGGCCTCACTCAGCTGCCACTTCGCCGACTGCCCCTTCTCGGGCACCAGCACGCACTTCCACTGTCTGCGCTGCCGCTTCCGCTGCACCGACAGCACCAAGGTCACGGCGCACCGCAAGCACCACGGCAAGCAGGACGTGATCAGCGCAGCCGGCTTCTGCCAGTTCAGCTCGAGCGCCGACTGCGCGGTGCCCGACTGCAAGTACAAGCTCAAGTGCTCGCACTTCCACTGCACGTACCCAGGCTGCCGCCACACGGTCGTGGGCATGTCCCAGATGGACTCGCACAAGCGCAAGCACGAGAAGCAGGAGCGAGGCGAGCCCGGCTCAGAGGGCCCCGCGCCTGGCCCGGCCGGCGGCCTGGACGGTTCGCTGTCGCTGGGCACCGAGCCGGGGGGCTCCCTGCTCTTCTTGCAGACAGCCGCCGCCGGCCTGGGCCTGGGGCTGGGCGACGCCGGCGAGTCCGCCCTGCCAGACGGGCCCGGGCCCCGCGAAGGCCCCGCCGCGCCCGCACCTGGCCCCGCTGCCGGGGAGTCGTCGCAGGAGGACGAGGAGGAGGAGCTGGAGCTGAATGAGGAGGAGGCGGATGAGGACGACGACGACGACGACGACGAGGACGACGACGAGGAGGACGACGAGGACGACGATGAAGAGGACGACGAGGACCTGCGCACCGACTCGGAGGAGTCGCTGCCCGAGGCCGGGCCGGGCGCACGGAGCCCGGAGCGGGCGGCCCTCAGCGCCCCCGCGGTCCCCGCGGCCCCGGCGCCCCCCGCGCCCGCCGCCTCCGCCTCGCCCTAGCCACCCTGCTGAGGGGGGACGGCCGCCCGCCCTGAGGGCTCGCCCTTTGTTTATTATTATTGTTATTATTAATTTTGTAAGAAACGGTATTTATACGTCAAGCTTCCCTCTGTACAGAGCTAGATGTTCGTTGTGGTTTCCGTGTGAGGGGTGGGGTGCTCCGGGCTTGGCCCCCCCGCCGCCCCGCCGGTGCTTCCGGACCCCGAGTCCGTCTCAGGGCAGAGGCGGGGCCCCCTCTGGTGCTCCGGGGCCGCCCCCGCGCCGTCGCCCACGCAGCTCCGCGGCTGGAAGGACAGGCTGCCGAGCACCCCTCTCTAGCTGCAGCTCGGGGGTCTTCTTCAGGGAAATAGAAGGTGCTCTTGTCTGGGGTGGGAGCAGGGAGCAGGGTCCCTGAGGGCAGGCGGGCGCAGACCCCCCGGCTGCTGCCCCAGGCGACCCTCCCCGAGGCCGGGCCCCGGGCCCCACGCCCACGCCGGTGGGATTCCTCATTGCTCAGGACGGGGACGGGCTCTGGGGGTCCCTGGGACCCCCACTCCTGACCACCAGAGGCGGGCCGGCACCTGCGGCATGTGGTGGCCCGGTCGCACGGCGGAGGCCCTCCCTCCTTGCCGCGGGGCGGGTGGGGCAAAGGCGGCAGCACGGTGACACTGCAGGGACCGCAGAGGAGACCTCGTGGAATGAGCAGAGCCAGGGGCCCTGTGGTCACCCTGTCCCCACTGCAGGGCCCGCCCCAGTATCTGCTCCTGAGGGCGCTCCCGAGGGCTCGGAACAGAAGGGGCACCCCAGACTCACGCGGTGACAGCCCGGCAGCCGCGTGTCCCCACAAACGGAAGAGCCGGGCTGGGGTGCTGGGCTCACCCAGGTCTCAGCCCCCCAGGTGGTGGGAACAGGAAAGAGGCGACTGGGGCTTTACTATTCAAAATGGAAAAAATGCGAGGAGGTTGTACAGTATTTTTCCCGTCAAGGTTATTACTCTACCTAGAACAGAAAGGAAACAAAGCAGGCGGCGGGTGAGGGCGCGGGCCCGCCCGCCGCCAGGCTGAGCGCGCCGCGTGTGTTCGGCGGTGGCTTTGGAGGCCTTGCCGGCCGGTCGGAGGCCGCCGTCTTTACACTAGCACTGATGGGAGCTGCGTGATTCCAACTCTTAACTTGAATTTTGTAGAGGCAAGAGAAAAGGACTATTACTGTTGATAGAAGTTTGTAGTTAATTTAACATTTTGAGTTTTTCTCTCTTTGGTTGTGCGTGTGGCTTTATAGGGCTCTTCCTCCTGCCCGCCGACCCCCCCACCCCGTGTTTTATTTTGTTTGGGATGCTTCACTGTTGGTGCAACCCACCCACATTTGGCTCCCTTTTCAAAGTCTACCCCCTTCCTGGAGATGATGAGGTCACCAGGCCCAGAGCGGGCCCCCCCTGACAGGCACACACACCTGGCCAGTGGCTATGAGGGTGACAGGGACCCAGGGCCGGCAGCCTGAGGCCCCTCATGTTCACCTTCTCTCCACTCCAGGCCACCAGCTGATCTCAGGTTGGACCCTGAGACTCTGGCCACGGGGAGAGAGCAAGGCCCAGACTGGGGGAGGACCCGTCACCCAGAGCCACCTCCCTACAGGTCTCCAAGGGGAGCCCTACCCAACTGGGGGGCAGTGGTGTCCTTTTTTCCTTCCTTTTTTTCCCTTTTCTTCCTCTTTTTTTTTTCTTTTTTCTTGTACTTTTTGTTTTTTGTTTTTGTCTTCTTGGCTGCCCACAGCCAGAAAGCCAGGACCATCGGAACTGGAGAGGGAGCAGGGAGGGAGGGGCGGTCAGACGGAGTGTCCTCGACCCAACAGGAAACACGCCGTTTCTAAAGCAGCCCCACCAGAACCTCCTGAAGCCCGTGGGCGCCCCGTGCCGCCGCCGAGCGTTCGCCCAGACTTTGTGCCCAACCACAGAGCCCGTGAGTCTGTGGAAGGAGTTTTGTAAAGGAAAAAAAAAACAAACAAAAAAAACCCAACAAAAACATTTTTCAATGTAGCAAAATCAAACAAAAAAAGAAAGAAAGAAAAAAAGAAGACGCCGACAGTGCGAAGTCTAGCCTTTTGTAACCTTCATATTGCACACTAGGACTATAAGCCATCGCTAGCTCATTTTGAATTTTAATGTGTAATTTTTGTTTTATTTTCTTTCTGTGGGGAAAACAATGCTTGATCCACCAATGCTCTTTTTAATGTTTTATAACTATGTATGTGTATATATATAAATATAAAATAATATGTATGCACATATGTGTGTATATATCTATATGTATATACATATATAGATATATAGAGATATATAGAGAGGTTTTGAGACGAAAAATGCAGAACGTGAGAACCGAACTGAACAGCGTGTGCTCTGATTACTTGAATCTGGTCTCCTCGGCACCTGGTTATTGAGAACTGAATATTTTTCCACTTGAATTTAGTGCTATTAGAAATTTAATATATGTGTTTTATTTATTTGATTTTTTTTTTGCATGACTGATGCAAGGTTTGACATTTTCACTCAATAAAAACTGGAAAAAAAATCTATCAAGTTATCTTTTATTTTTAAAATCAGCCCCAAGCAGCTGGCGGTGACCCAGCTGTGCAGGCGGCAGGACTGACCTCCCGGCAGAGCTCAGAGCGGAGGTGGGGTAGGGTCGGGGGGATTTGGCGACCTTCGACTCTGGCCGGTAAGCGGGGAGACCAGTTTCACCTCTGGAATCAGGCCAAGTTCTCCCAGCTGGCTGGGGGCAGATGGTCGGGCAGGGGTCGGGGGGGCTTGGGCCCTGCTGGGCTAAAGGGGGCCTTCTCCCTCAGACCTGCCTGAAGGCCCCACCTGAGACTCAGGAGCCACCCACGGGCAGAGGTGGCGACTGGCATGGAAGCCTTGGGTCCTCGACTCCCCAGGTCCCCGTGCGGCCCCGCCCCCGGCCCCTCCCCCGTCAGCCAGGGCTACTGGGCAGGCTCTTGGCAGGGTGGTTCAGATGCCTCCTCCCCTGGCTCCTTCCTCCTTGCAGGGACCTGCCCGGGCTGGGAACGGCGTGTACCCGGATCCGATCCGGATGCTGGCTCGGCTCCTGCCTGGAGCATGCGGGGGGCAGAGCCAGAGGGGCTCCGTGGCCGCGGCTCCCCCAGAGGCCTGGGTGGTGGCGGCACCCCCGCGGGGCCTGGCCCAGAGTGCGGGCCTAAGGCCTTGTGGGCCCTGACACTGCTAAACGGTGACCCGCTTCTTATGACACCTCATCACCTGCACCATCTTGCCAGCCTTGCCCTGAGCTGACCTCCTTCCAGGTGGCCAGACGTCCCAGGGCCTCAGGGAGGGGCGTGTGTGGGGCCCGCCGCCTTCCTCCACTTCGAGGACATCTCACTGGATGTGGCACCCCTGCCATGGCCACACCGCTGTCCCAGGGAGGGGGCCAGGGCTGGGCACGTGCCAGGGGCCCCCCTGCCCTCAGGCGCCTCGGGCACACACCCCGCCCAGCTCAGTATCACTCCCGCTACGGAGCTCATTCTCGCCCAGCCACGCACACAGGGCCCTTCCCTTTCTTCTCTCCTCCTGGAAAGCGGCCCACAAGCTATTTACATAAATATGTTTGTAACAGACGCGAAAATATATACTTTTTTCTGTCTTATTAAAATGTTCAAGTTGGAACTCGCCTATTGTTTGTGGATATCTCGATTCTGTTAAATAAAACAGTGACTAATTTATGGGATAAAACACAAGTTCAACAAATTAAAACCATTATTGGAGCTTCTCGGGCCCTGGTGGGCCAAACAGCCCTCCCGGGGGGCCTACGGGGAGGCAGGGAGCTGAGCCCAGGCCTCAGCTGGGTGGGTGGTGGGACTGCTGGGCTCCCGCTGGGTGCTGCAGTAGGGTGGGGGTGGGGGCAAGGGGTTGGCCCCAGGGGCTCCAACTTCAGCTGCCTCTCAGGTACTCCTGGAGCCCAGGGGAGGGAAGATGGGCACTCAGTGCAGACCTCCCAAAACTGCCATCTCTTCTTCAGCTGCCCCCAGGTCTCCTGGGCCCCGGTGGACCTTGGCAGACCCACACATGGGGTTCGGGCAGGGCCAGCTTCCAAGTGAGACTCAGGGCACGGCCCAGGTCCCCCGGTCACCAGGGCCCACTGTCTTGACTCCTGGGCACTGCCCCAGACAAAAGTGCCCGCCACACCCACCGGGGACTCGTGCCAAGAGCCTGTGTCACACACCCTGGGAGGGAGGGGCCTGCGGCTGGAACGGTGCCCCCCGCCAGGGTGCGGAGCGGGGCTCTCTGCGGCTTGTTGGACTCAGTAGGAAATGCAGTAAAACATGTTTTCATTCTGGGATTTAAGCAGCTGTGGTGCGCCTACACCCAGACTGGGGCAAATTCAAGACTTTTGTAACCTCTTTAAAAACGAGCCAGGCCCGGCCGTCCGGGCTCGAGCTGAGCCGCCCCCGGGACCGTGACCGGGGGGGCTGGCAGGCCCAGGCTACCTCCACCCCACAGGCGTTTCGACCCAAGGTCGGGGTACAAGGGTTGGGGAACGAAGTGCTGCTGCCCCACGGTCGGCGTCAGGTCTTCAGGGAGCAGGGTGGGCCACCGCACTGGGGCTCCTGCTGGGGATGAGCTGGGGGCCAGGCCGGCGCCACCTGGGAGGGAGGAGGCACAGCGCCCTGCAGGCCAGGCCAGGCAGGAGGCAGGGGGAGGCTGGAGCAAGCAGCCACGCTCACTGCTTCTCCTGCTGTGCACCCCAAACCCCAGCCGCTGGGGGAGACCCCCGGCCTTGGGAGGCTTTGTCCCACCAAGGAACCCCGGGCCCCACCCTGTCCCCCAGCCCCCTGGCCTCTGTCCGTAGCCTCCCCGAGGCCCGGCAGCCGCACTTGGGCCCCAACCAGCGCTGCTGACCCCCTGGGAACAACTCTCCCACGGCTGTGGGGAGGGGGTGGGCGCCCGAGTTACCAAGGTATGTTGAGAACTGCAAAGAGCCTTTCAGGACTTGCCGGGGAACAGGGAGGGGCTTTGGGCATTCGCCGTATGAAATAATAAAATCTCTCTCCCCTTCTAGAAGGGCCACACTTCTAAGTGCTCGATGAAAGTAAACTATTCACAGTTCACGTGGAACGTGCCCAACAGTGCTAGAGATTTTGAACCTGCTATTACAGAGCCCGAGGCGGGGGCTGGAGTGCAGTGGGGGTGGGGGCAGCTCGTGCGTGAAGGTGGTGGTCACACATTGGCACCGCCTATCCAGCCATTGCCCCTGGCAGGAGGAAAAGCAGGGGGCCAGAGGTGGCCAGAGCAGGAAGGGGTCCGCCAGGACTCAGGTCGACCCCCAGGTGAGCACGACACCTAAGGCTGGAGTTGCCCCACCTGCAGGGTTTCACTGGCACCTGTGCGCTTGCTGTCTGGAGCCCCTGAGCCTCCTCTCTGGGTGCCTTGGCAGAAACGACCTTAAACAAACAGACCAAGAAACACTACGGATTAAGTAAACTCCGGAGGGTAAGGTTGTCAGGCCTGCGTTAAGTATCTGCTGCCTGCCCTTCCTCCTTGGGCTCTGGAGCAGGGCAGGGGCTGGGGCTGGGGCGGGGCTGGGGTGGTCATCAGAGGAGAGCGAGGGCTTGGGCCCAGGCCATAGGACCAGCACCGCAGTTTCCTGGCTGGGCACCCAGGGCCAGGACAAGCCTTTAGAGAAGCCCCCACTCCCACCTAATGTGAGTCCCCAAGGACACAGGACTTACTTTCAGTGAGACAAGCAATTCACACAACACCGAAGAGGAGTTTCCTATATTTATTTAAAGAGACAGAGAGAGGCAGTGAGCGAGCCCATGAGCTCACCTGTGGGCACACCTGTGAGCTCACCTGTGCCCGTGAAACTGCAAGGGGGTTTTTACTCTGTTCCCTTTAAAGGATCAACATGGACGTCTACCACAGAAGAGCACCCCCTCCCCCAGACCGAGCACTCCCCAGCCCGGTGTCCCAGAACCCCCGTGCGGAGGGAGGCTGACCACAGGGCGGTATGGGGGGCACCCGGGATGGGACGTGCCCTATGTGCCCGCCGGTGGGGGCACCGCAAACCCAGGAGCACTGGGCTGGCGGCGGGACCCGGGCCAGGAGGGCGCCCTGAAGCCTCCCAGCTCCCAGCGCGGGGTGAGCGCGTTCCTGAGAGACGCTTTACAAAAATACATTGTAATTGAGTATAATAATCTCCCCCTTCCAGAAAGGGCCTGACAGGCGCTGCCTGCTGCTCACTTCTGCCCCATTCCAAATATTTTTACCTTATTTGGATGAAATGCATTATTTTTCTAATGAAAGGCTTTTTTTCAAAGGGCTGTTTCCCTCCGTCCGGCGCTGCCTTTATTAGGCAGCGCTCACGCCGTTTTGGGGAGGGGTGTTTTCTCCCTGAAATCTGGCCAGGCGCTCTGTCCTCAAAAGCCAACATCCGTGCTCAGGACCCACGGGGCCAAAGGCCTTGGGCCCAGGTCCCTCCACGTGAGCCCCAGGGCCCCACGGGCCTGCTGACCTCCGAGCGGCAGCCCCGCCGCCAGGACGGCGAGGCCCCTGGGCAGCCTCCGGCCCCTGCGGGGGCTCCTGGCCGCTGTTCCCACCCCGAGCTGCCTGCCTTCCGGTCGCCCTGTCTAGTCCCACCGCGGGGCGAGCCTCTGGAAAATGAGAGATGATGATAAATGGGCCTCAAGCCAAATGGGGAGACCCTGTAACCACCCACTCACGGCCGGGGGTCAGAGGGCAGAAACCCTGTCTCACCCCGACGCCTGTCCCCGTGGAGGTGAGGGTGCTTCAGACCAGACCTCTGCCCATCTGTCTCAGGTCTGCTCCTCTCGCTCCCGGACCCTGGGGGTCCTTGTCCACCACAGGCTGGTAGCCCAGGGGACCGAGAAGAACCCTGGCTTCTTTGGGGACAGCAGGGAGGCAGAGGTGACTCAATGTGGGCTCTGCTTGTCCCCAGGGGGCATGTGGCGGGAAAAGAGACCACGGGGGTGTCATGAGAGGTTGTGGGCATCGAAGACGAAGCCTGAGGAACCAGGCCAGGGGGTGGGCACTCAGGTCAGAGAGGTCCAGGTCGCCATGATCTGACATCTCTGTGGTGACCCCCAGGGCAGAGCCAGGAAGGGGTTTGCAGCCCTGGGAGAGGATCGGGCCCAGAGCCCCCGAAAGGGGCCTCAACAGGAGGCGAAATGTTCTGGGACAAAACAGCCCAGATGCCAAGGCCGGGGGCCAGGTGGTGGCAGAGGCGTCAGGAGGCCGGCAAGGTGCTCCCCTGGGGGGGTGGGCACATACCCGCCGCAGCCCCCACCTCCACGGTGGCCAGTTCCCAAAGCCTCTGTCACACTAGGCACCCAGACGCGACCGTGCCGCGCCCCATGGCCAGCCCAGCGCTGCAGGCAGCAGCGTGCAGAGCACTGCCTGGAAGGAGCCTCGCGCAGTTTCCCCGGGTTTAGCTAAATGCTGTGTGAAGGTTAAAGGGAGACAGGGAGGGTGAGGGAGAGCAGACGGGGGAGGAAGAACGAGCGAGACACTCTCCTGGGAGCACGTTCATCCATTTAAGGAAGGAGAGCTCATCACACTTCACGTCAGGTCTATATACAGTAACGGGAGGTCCCTTCTTCTCCGGGATCAGTGTCGCCCCTCCACAGGCACGCGGGCCGGGGCGAAACCCTCCAGGCTCTGGGCGAGCAGCCAGAGAAGCCTGCCCGGGCCCAGCCCGCGCCCCCTCTGGGTCCTCCCCGGAGCTCACCTGGCCCGGCCTCGGCCCAGACCCACCTCCCAGGCACAGGGCGCCAGGAGCAGACAGGGAGCCACCGGCAGGAATTAAATAGTGACAACTCATCTTTATTACAATTATATACAGTCTTATCATCTTATATTCCGAACCTATACCTGATCGCACCAATGGACGTGTGTTTCCAGATGGGAAGGACAAACGGGGAGGCCCTGGTGCCTGGCTCCCACACGGGACTGAAGGCCACGTCTCACCGTGGGGGGGTGGCTGGGCCGCTATGGTAGGTGACAGAAGAAGTGCTGTGTGACTTCATTGGTGTGGGAGGATGATGGGGCCTGGTGGGGTTGGGACAGGCGGAGGGCAGCATCAGGGGGGCAGGGCCTGGCTGTGGGGCCTGGGAGGCCCTGGCTGAGAGAAAGGCGCCGTGGGGACATGACAAGAGCCCTGGGCCCCTGGAAAGAAGCAGATCAGGAGCCATGGGACAGGGGAGGAGGCCGGACAGCAGACGCCTGGTCGATGCAGCTCCTCCTCCTCAGAGGGTCAGGGTCAGGTAAGAACTACCTCTTGTCATGCTCGGTGTTAGGTTAGCTGGGACGCTCAGCAGACACACCTGGACGGGACACTGGTCCAGGAGAGCGGGCCCTCAGCCTGACTGAGAACAAGGTCAAGGCCGCCTGCCTGGGCTGAGCGGAGGAAGTGGCAGGTGAGAGGAGGTGGGTGGACAGAAGAGCCGCCCCACGCGCAGGGGTCGGGTGCGCCCGGGCCTCACGCTGCCCCAGGCCTCAAAGCCCCCCAACGCCCCCAGGCACCTCCCAGAGCCCCAGGGCCTAGTCCCGCTCGTGCTCGTTGCTGGCCCCCTCGGGCCACCGCAGCTTCTCCACCTGCTCGTTGATCTGCCCGTCCCCGCCGCGGCGGTCCTCCCGCTGCACCCCCAGGCAGTCCTCTTCGTCCACATGGCTCACGTCCTCGTCCTCCTCGTCCTCCCTCTTCTCCTCCTCGCCCTGCACCTCCATCCTCACCTGGCCCTTGACGTCCACCACCCCCTCGCCCTCCTCCTGGGGCCCCAGCAGGTGGTAAGTGGCTGTGGAGCCCTCGGGGCTGTGGCCCTCCTTCACGGGCGAGGACGCTGCGGACTCGTTGCTGACGGGCGAGATGTCGCTGCTGCTGTGGTGGTTCACAGCGGCAGGGCTGGAGGGCGACGGTGACTTGACCGGGATCTGCCAGGAGGGGATCTTCGGGGCTGACGGGGAGGGTGGGAACTGCCTCCTGGTGAGGGCGGAGAAGAGGGCAGGGTAGTGACAACATCCTGGGACTCCCACCCTCAGCAGAGCGCCACCAGCCTGCCCTGATCCTACGTGCTCAGGGACAGCACCACCGAGCAGGGGACAGGAACGAGCTCCGTCGGCCATCCTCCGCTCCCTTCCACCCCGTCCTCACGGAAACGAGGCCTCTGGGAGGCCGAGGAGGCTCAGACAGAAACAAGAAGCACCCTGGGTTGCCCCCCGACCCCCCCGAACAGCGGCTGGGCCGCCGCGCTTGGGGCCTGCTGTGTGCGGAAGCCCCGCCCTCCCGGTCCTCGCACTGTCCACCCAGAGCGCTGGGAGAGGGGCAGGCAAGGCTGCGGAGCCAGAGAAGTGGGGCCCCCAGGGCCCGGGCCTCCGACTCCAGCTTGTCTACAGCTCTGCAAACGTGAGGGGGTGCCGCTCCGGGTCCGGGACACCAGGCCCAGAAGGACAGCACTAGGGCACGTTCTTAGAAAGCCTCCGAGCCCAACACTCACAGAGAGGTCCATTCCCCACCCCCGTTTCCGGGCCCGGGGCACCGGGCCAGCAGCTGGCCCGGCCAAAGCCAAGCCCAGATGGGACCCGGGAGGTCAGGTCCTCTGGGCCACAGCTTAGAAATCAAGCTCTGGGACAGTGGGTCCGTCTTTGCCTCTGGCAGAGCCAATCAGGCAGAGCCCCCCACACCCGCCTCCCACCCCATCTGCTGCCCAGTGCTCCCCCAGCACAGCCTGGGGCAGTTCTCCCTCCTCAGACCTACTGCGTGGCCAGCGCATGGCCAAGGCCTGGGTGTCCACCAGCATCGTCAGCCAGTGCCTGCTCTGTCCCCTGCCTCAGAGCTCGCGTGTCCTTGGCTAGGAAACACGGGGTGTCTCCTCGCGACCACCCCGCCGAGTGCAGCCATGCCCCTCGAGGCCAGGTGCTTTCCTTCCGAGAGGGCCTCGAAGTAGCAGCCTGGAGTGCGGGGCGCTCTGGCTGGAGCCTCCATCCTTGGCCCGAGTGGCCCTCTGCACCGCCTCACGGGGCCCCCGCCCAACCCCGGGCCTGCAGCCCAGCGTGAGCCGCATGAAGGCTGACTGGGGTGCCCGCAGGTCGTGTGACCAACAACCCTGAGTCCCGGGACACAGGCCTTTCGTTTTAAAACCAGCCAGTCCCAGGCAAGCCATGCAGGGCTGCATGGGTGGCAGACCTAGGGGTAGGGACGGGGCATGCCCGTGCCTTGAATCCTAGGACCTTCCAATGAAGGAGCTCTGGGCCTCCGTGGGGCCCTCCTCTGGGGCCGAGCTGTCCCTGAGAAATCCAACTGAGGCTCAGGGTGGAGGAGGAGGTGGCCCTGTCCGCAGGGGATGGGATGCTCTCTGCTCAGGGCCCTGCTTCCCTTGACCAGGTCTCGACAGGGCCGAGGAACTGTGTGTATTTCAAAAAATGTTGTGGGTGCTACAGACTGTCACCCTGGACAGGGAAGGGAGGGGGCCCACCGGGGAGGGGAAGGAGAGGCTCCAAAGATTCCCGAACTCAAGGCCTGTACCCTGCAGCTTCATCAGGGTCCCTGGGGCGGTGCTCCTGCTGCCCGTCCCCGGAGCTAGACCAGCCACAAGCTCCGCTCGTCCCAGGCTGAGAGAGAGCAGAAGCCCTGGCTTCTCAGCTCTACCTACCGGTTCAGCAGGAGCCCTTTCAGGGAGTTGATTTCCGACTTGAGCTCACTGATGTTCTGGGATTCCAGGATCCAGTTGGTAGATGTGGTGGCCTGAGAGTTGAAACACAGGAGAACAGGGATCAGAGTGGCTTGTCCCCCCTTTCTGCCCATGGAGCCCAGGTGGCTGGGGCGGCAGGAGGGCTGGGCTGCAGGGACCCTGGGGGCCGCTGGGGTCACTCCACATCCTGGGCACCAGACTGGAGGCGCCCGAGGAAGGTTCTTCCACTGCCCAGCTGCCGCCTGGGGTGCTCTGTTTAAACGGCGGGAAATGTTCCACAGCCCTCACTGCTCGGCTTGCCCACCACACCGAGGGACCATGACGTGTGCTTAGGGGCGATGACGGCGTTCTGGGCGTGTGAAGTAAAAGACTGCAGTGGTGAGAGAGTTTGTCGCTCAGGGACACAAACCGGAGTGTTTGCAGCGGGAGGGAAGATGCCGTCTGGGGCTGGGGTGCGGGCAGGGACAAGGCAGGGCCAGCTAACAGGGCGGCTGCGGCCGTGAGGGGCAGTGGGTCGCCGTGCAGCCCCTCCGTTGTGCGTGTTTGAAATGTCCCAGTAAAACACACGGATGTTCACCTCTACGCCAACTACAGCCTCCAGCTGAGTGCCCTCCCCGCAGGGACAATCACACCACGCGCGGAAGAGAACTCGGGGGCCGAGGCAGGCAGCCGCCTACCCCCGCAGGTGCCGGAGGCCGGTCCCCAGGAGCCGCCTCGGAGGGGAAGGGGGCCGAATGCATCCGAGCCCTGCCCGCCCGCTCCCCCGGCTCTGTCTCTGCAGACCGAGTGGGCAGGATTCACCCAGGGGGCACTTCCCACGCAGCTCAGAGACCCGTGGCCCTGGCTCTGTAAGGTCAGGGCCTGAACTGCGCCCCGTCTGCAAAACCAGGCCACACCGGTCCACAGCCGTTCTTTTGGGATGACTCGGAAGGTTCGGCGAAGAAGCCATCCTAGGACTTCAATTCCGCCCCCAAGGAGGGAAGACCCACAGGAACTCCCAACACACGCACATGCCCTTCCACGTGCATACCCCTCTCCTCCGAGGGGGGCAGCTCCCATATAAACTTCAGAGACCCGCCTTTCTCTGGCAAACCTTTTTGGGATGGATGGAGAAGAGGAAATCGGTGTTCCCTCTCATGGCAGCTGTCAGTGGCCAAGCTGCCTGTGAAGTATGAAGTGTTTATGGGCCAATTCCAGGTGGGGAGGCCTCAGGTGGGTGGGCCTGCGTCATCCCGGCTGGAGGCCGCTTCGAGGTGGCTTCAAGTGCACAGACTAATCGTGCGAGGTCCCTGCTTCCCTGACAATTCTGCCTTGGCCAGATAAAACCCCAGCAGTAAGTACAAGAGAATGTGGGGGGCCTAGACCGACAGAGCGGAGGGCGCCCCGGACTGCCTGCCAACCCGTTTCGGGCCTCTGACCCGGGGCAGGGCTCACAGCGCCCTGCGCACCTTTGCAGGGGAAGCCCCGCTGAGGGTCCGTAGGCTTGGAAAGGAAAAGCCAGGCGGGCTGTGTCGGAGTGAGCGCGTGCCGACACCCACCGCCCGCACACACGCTCCCTGGGGGCCCCCACGCCAGACCACCAGACAGCACAGACCCAGGAGCCACTGTTCTGGCTTCTCCGCAACCTTGAAAGCTACAGCAGCCCATTAACAAGGGAGCAATTTCCACTCACCGGCCTACAAAGGACTCAAATTTCCAAACGCATATGGTGCCAGATGCCAGGATTTAGAAATAAAATCTGACATCTGGGGCTTTTTAGCCAGTCTCTTTAAAAAACAGTTGTAGAAAACTCCCAGCCTTCAGTTTTATGTAGGTTTTTTTAATTACTTAATGCTCTTCTTTTTAATTTTTTACAGTGCTGCAGTAGGAGCTTGGAAGCCAGATATAAAAACTTATATTACGGCTGAGAAAACACAGCTCCGAGTCGTTGGTTTATGGGGTAACCAGCCTTCACACATGTGGGTTTAGGCACCACACCAGCGAGCCTCACTTCGGTATAGGAGAGATGGATGAAAGGGCCGGGCCGGGCGGGGGGCCACCAGAAAACCAAGTACGAGAAACGGGGCCGGCTCTCAGCCACTGAGCACCGTCCGGCCCCCTCCCCTCTTAAACAGCAACATGTGGTCTTAATCTTAATGGTGAAGGTCTGAAAACAGTTTTCCAATTTCCGGAATGGCTTCTGGCCATCAGCAGGCCACAGCTCCAAAAGATAGTAGAGGAGCAGTGGGGCGGGGGAGCGGTGTGGTGTGTGAGTGTGTGTGTGTGTGTAAGTAACTGGCCTCTGGGTGCTTTATGGGCCACCCGGCAACTGCGCCACCTGAGGAGGAAGTGCAGGCAGCCCCTTGTGTGGGGAGTGCGAGGAGGGGCTTCTCGAGGACCCTCTTCACAGGAGGCGCCCCAGATCCCATGGGAAACGGTTCCCATTTTGCTGGGGTTTTGCAAATGCCGAAGATTTGCGTGCTAGCTCACATCTAGCTGTGCCCTGGGGTGGGGCCTCCCCTGGGAGAGTCACACAGAGTGGGTCCTTCACACCATCAGATGGTGGGAGCAGTCAAAAGCAACATGGGAGAGGGGGATGGAGCCGAGTGGACAGCGGGCATCCCGAGTCACCGGACCATGGGCAGCTGGGCCCGTCTGTGCGAGACCAGGCCTCAGGAACGACCTTGTCACACACTCACAGAGGCCAGGCCAGAGCCTGCAGTGCCAGGTGCCGGCCGCAGCCTGGCGCCATTCTGAGCACGCGAGGACAATGAAGGAGGCGCCGTTGCAGCTCGGCGTCACAGGCGAGGGAGCTATGGCGCAGAGAAGCTGAGGGGCTCGCCTGTGATCGCGCCGCTGGCCTGTGGCGGAGGGCGGTTTTCACCCGGGCAGTCCGACCCCAGGTCTGACAGGACAGACAGCTTCAGGTGCCAGGAGGGCGCCATGGCAACCACCCCACCAGCCCCAGCGGGCACGGGACTCAGCCAGGGTTCGCTCGCCCTGGGCTTTCAGGGCGTCACCGCAGAGTCTGGTCCAGCGCCTGCGGCTCCCTCTACCCCTACCCCCAAGCACTCTTGGCAGCTGTGACCTGGGGCCGAGCCTGCAGGCGGAGGCCATCCTGCACCCACGCCGTCCGCCCCAGAGCTGGGGTGCGGGTGTGTGCTCCCTGGCAGGGCCCCAGGCACAGCTGCTCTTCCTCCCCCCCACTGCAGGTGACAGAGACAGAAAGGACAGCCTTCACTGCTGAAGCCTCTTTTGTCCACAAGGGCAGGGTGGTCCTGTCCTGTAACCAGCGCGGGGGAGACATCAGCCAGACCCACGGGACGCGGTGAACTGGACAGGAAGGACCAGAGCGAGGAGCCGCGTCAAGCAGAGCTGGAGGCGCCGGGGCTGGGCCCGGGCCCATACCTTGGCTGTGGCCAGTTCGTGGGCGAGCTCCTGGACCTTCTGCTGCTGCTGGATCAGCAGCTCCTGGACGGAGGCCAGCGTCACCTGTACCTGAGTCACTGAGAGAGAAGAGCAGAGGTGTGTCTGTTAAACACACAGGTTCTCCTTCTTAGGGTGCCCACACACCTCAAGCTGCAGCGTCTAGCCTCCCGGCAGACGCCGCCAGCCACCAGCCCCCAGCCCAAATCATCTATCTGAGCACTGGGTCATCTTCCTGCCCTGCGTCCACCCTCCCGTCTCTCTCCTCCATCTTTCCACTGTGTTGTTGTCCGTGGTCAACAGAACATCTGTCCAAAACCCCTCCCCTCTAATTACATCTGCCAACGGCTTGCTTGGCTCTCCGGCTTCTGGAATGTCCGCACCCTCCTCTTCCGGGCCTCCCCGTATCCTTGTGGCAGGATGCATGCAACGTCTCCAGTCCCGGGACAGACGCGTCTCGGGTCCCGCGCCCTCCAGGAGCAGTTAGAAACTGCCCATCCCAGGGGCCTGCTGCTCCTGCCTGCCCTTCCCATGTAACCCCGAGGCGTGGGGCTCCTACGGCCACCACTCTGGGGGATTTCTGAGGGCTATCTGGGACAGTGGCTCTCTCACTTGCCTGAGTTTTCACACTCAGAGCTTCCATCTAGTAAACAAGTTTATCAAGGAGAAACGCCACCTCTGGCGCGACAGGTCCCAGCTAATCTAGGCCATCATTGGGGCTCCGGGTAATGAATGTGAGCCCCACGGAGTCGATGACAGAGGAGGCGGCCAGGGTCCTGGGAGCCACAGCAATTACAGCCTCTCTTGACCCTGCGTTGGATTCTTAGAGGGAAGGGGGAAAATCACTGAAAACCCCCCTGAAAACCTCATAGAAGCAGAAATTAAAAATGAACTTTACAGCCCTTAGAAAGGCTGTCATTTTATTCCCCTTATTAATATTCTGAGGTTGGGAGCCTTTCCGTAAAAACATAATTAATTGAGGCCGCGCCGACAGTAAACAAGCAATTTCAAATTAAACCGAAATGACGGCGGCTTCATTTGCAAATGTGAACAGATTCTCCGAGCAGATAAATGAAGTCACCACATAAAGTGGAGACGGAGGGGAGAGGGGAGGGGCAGAGAAGGGGCTGCTCCGGGAAGGCTTTGAGGGGTGGCTTGATGGAGTCATTAATCTTTACCTGTCTGGGCCACACTGCCACTCAGCTCCGAGAGGCTCGTCTCCATCCTCTCCAGTTGCTTCCTGTCCTCTCGGCCGCCCGTGATGAGGGGGAGCAAGTATTTCTACGAGAAGCAGGGTGAGCAGGAGGGAGGGGTGCACACTCGGGTTACTGTCCAACAATCTCTCACTCTGCAGACCAACTTCCTGTCACCCCCAGGTTTTGGAAACTTTCTAAGCAAACACCATAAATGAACAAGATATTCAAAAGCTATGAGCCCGTGATTCCAACCCCGGACAAACTGTCTGAATAAGGACAAGGACCAGGGACCAGGGATGAGTAAATGCCATTTGATTTATTCTTATGAGCAACTTTTTGGTTCTTTTATTTAGCTTTCTTAATGGTGTTATATATACTATTTCTGTAACAAAAATATTTCAAAGTCTACTTTAAAAGTTTGTAAGATACAAACGTAAAAGGTTACACAGGAAAGTGATGCTGCCGGTGGCCTCCGGGGAGGGGCGGGGGCGCAACTTTTCACACTTTTCTGAACCTTTAACACTTGGAACCATGTGAGTGAATTACCCATTCAGAAACAAATGAGGAAAATTAAATAAATAAGAAATTACTTGAGAAACTAGAGGGGCAGCCACAACAGACTTCTGGGCGTCTGGTTCTTTTATTAGGGGACAATGCATGGGTGGCTATTCCAAGGCCAGGGGAAGAGGCCACCTCGGCTTTTTCTAAACTGAGCCTTGAATCCTCAGGACAAACTTCCTTCAGCTACGAGGCAGCCAAACGCCCCCAGAACCAAGACCCGGGAGTGCAAGGAAGGGAAGGTGGCAGAATCGGAAGCAACTGACCACAGGGGGAAAGGGCAACAGAGTAGGAGCCCCCGAATGCGGGAACCCAGACCGGGAGGGTGAGGTCTGGGGACATCCGGGAAGAAGGCGGGTGGGCAGCGGGGTGGCCGCAGGGGCAGCTGGATGAAAGGACGGGCACTCCGAAGCCCGGGAGCTCGGGGTCTGGCATGCTCCTGTCTCAGGGCATGAGACCAGCTGTGAGGGAGCGCCGTGTGGCCC